>PKRV01000085.1:0-87801 GCA_003709505.1 Hyphantria cunea | reverse complement strand
GCGGGGACAGGGCAGGGAGTTCGCTTCGTGTGGGACTCCTGACTGACTCGCCAGACTACCCACTAAACCACCACGGTGTTCCACTCTGCGCCTGACACGGGAGAGATCCGGGAACCGCTTTCTTACGCCATCCGGGGACTACTAGTTGCCTCACCCAACCCCGCTTACGTCTCCTATTGCCCGTAGCGTTATAATTTTACCCCGTTTTTGTAACATTATTAACTGGTGCTCCATTCCTATTGGTTTAAGCGTGATATATAGCCTTCCTAAATAAATGGGCTACTTAAAACTGAAAGAATTTGTAAAATCGGACCAGTAGTTCCTGAGATTAGCGCGTTCAAGCAAACAAAGAAACCATTTAGGTTTATACATTAGTATAGATTCAATTATGCAATTTGATATTTTAATTTGTCAGAAGAATCATATATATGATATCAGTCAGTGTACAATGATCTTAATGTAAAGGAATTTCAGGTAATTTAAGAGAAACTGTACAAATAATTACATATCAACGAAGGTGAGCTTAATCAAGTTTTATCCTAGTCCTTCTTTCACAGTCGGGTTATAACAATAACCCGGTTATGTTTTTCGAGATTATGTATGTATATTTTTTGGTACATCATAGAGCTTAAATGGATTGTCGTATTTTAATGTGAGTGGTATCAATAGATTCGTCTTAGTCGTGAGAGAGACACTGGGTACATCAAAATACAAAAGCAAAATAAATAAAAAAATACCTTAATTTAATAAAGATGGCAGATTTTGACGCAGTCGGTTTTTTTAGTAATTGTAGCTAGTTTTAGTTTAGTTAATTCATAGACCGACTATGACTATGATCCTTCATATGAAAGGGCTATTGTTAGCTGTTATTGTAGGGTTAGTTAATTTTAGTTAGTATCAATGTGTAGAAGGCTACGTCTTTTGTTACCCATTTCTTTAATGACATATCATTTTAAAAAAAAAATACACGTATTAATTAATAGAAAACTACTAATGAAAAAATATGAGCTGTTTTTTTAAGGTTCCGTACCTCGAAAAGAAAACGGAACGTTTATAGGTTAACTTTGTTGTATGTCTGTCTATCTGCCTGTCGAGACCCTTTTTCTCAGCCATATATCAAGCTGAAATTCATACCAAATACTCAGATTTATCAAATTTTCGGCACTCGCAAGGGAATCATAACCTACAGGGTACTTCCCTTGAACACAGAATCTTGAAATTTGTTTACGAAGCTACGCTTTATAGCACCGAGAAAGGAAACATTGAGAAAGTACTGGTTTGTACGGAACCCTCGGAGTAGGAGTCCGACTCGCTATTGGCCTGTTTTTTTTTAATAGGAAGGAGGCTACCTTTTAAGGGACTCTGCATTTAAATATACATGACGAGTTTGGAAACATACAGTGGTATATACATTATATACATTATTTATTAAAGAGGTAGTGTTGAGAAACTAATTTGATTTCCCTCCAACACAGTGAGGATCCTCCAACCAGACTAGGTGATCATACCTTACAGTTTTAAGTATACTATATTCACGAGAGAACTTATTTTTTGCGTTAAAATAACAATATTTGACTCCACAGTCAGCCTAGTGACTTAAGTGATCGCCACACCGCTTTTTACTGCACCAAGTGTCGTGTGTTCAAATCCCATATGAGACAACATATAACTAACTAATAACTGTTATTGTCCTTAATCCACAAATAATTGTCCTTAATCTGAGTAATTTTTGTGTCAACATACGTATTTGTAAAGACCCCACGCATATTTTACATTGGAAAGGCCTTTATTCAGCAGTGGATTGCAAGGAATTAATAATGAAAGCTTATAATAATACTTAATATAAAACTAAATGAATAGTGAACTAAACTAAATTTTGTAAGCGACGGTAAATCCCCTGAACCGTGAACGGCAAGTTCGAGATCGCGATGTATTCAGACCAAATAGCTAAACTTACACAATGTAGTACTAAAATATGTAGCAATAAGTTAACTGCCGCTGGGATGTTTATTATGATAAATTAATAAAGTCTCGACCCGAGAAAATACACAAAAAGTACACATATATATAAAATCTTCTACGGAACCACTATGAACCTAAAGGCAAAATACATACAACTAAAGTTACTAAAATAATTCGAGATGTAGGTACAACTGTGGGATGAGTTTGAAACACAATTTTAGTGTTACGAATGTTTTATATACCACCAGTATATGATATCAAATTAACACACTAACTTTTTGTTTTAATTTAGGGCAATGATCAGGGCGTCGGCCAAAAGTCCTTAATTTTGTTTTTTTTTCAATTATGATGTACCCTGTGTCACTCTCAAAGCTAATACGAATCTATTGCTACCACTCACATAAAAATACGACAAGTCGTTTAGGCTCTAGGGCGTGCCAAAGAAATATACATACATACATACATACACTCGAAAAACATAACCTTCCTTCTTTCGCAGTCAGGTAATAAAACTAAAACCTAACCCACGCAATAGAGGAAGTGTTATCCCAATAACTTGCCCCGTAATATTCGCAAAAGGACTAATATATATACATAAAATAATAGCCTCGTGTCCGGCCACAGAATCAGCGGTAAGTCAGCTTTTAATCTTAAGAGGGTTCCCGAGTAAGCAGCTATACATCATCAGTATCTTGACAATAATCTCTCAGGACAACCCTGACATATCGGCGTTATATAAACTGACACGGCTTGATATCGTGAGGCTGACAATAGCGCAGATATAATAATACAATAATAATGTACAAACATTTTACATGTCAGTGATAATGGTATTTGTAAGTTATTCATCTATAAATACATCCATAGAATATATCTTCGTAGATCTAAATGCATTTTGTCAAATCGACTTCTTTTTATTTCTTTTTTTTTATATTATAGGGGGCAAACGAGCAGACGTATCGCCTGATGGTAAACGATTACCGCCGCCCATGGACACCCGCAACACCAGGGGCGTCACAAGTGCGTTGCCGCCCTTGGGGGATGGGAAGGGGGATTAGGGGAAGGGTTGGATTATGGGCCTCCGGTATCCTCACTCACTCAGTGAAAAACAGCGCAGGCGCTGTTTCACACCGGTTTTCTGCTAGGCCGTGGTATCACTGCCCATGCATGCCGAAGCATGGCCCTCTCGCGGTGTATTCTTTAGTACCAGTAAGTATGTATTCCCTAATTACATAAGTTAATATGATAAATAGTAGTCATAATCAATAAAAACATTTTAGTTGAAGTACACTTTCTTTTCTTACTATGGCGGTACAACAAGGCGTTGGTTTTGGCCTCTTCCACAATTTGCCTCCAGCGATCTCCATTCAGGGCAGCACGTCTTAAACAGGACTTATTTCTTAGAGTAGAGAGGTCTTCCTCAATATAGTCCCGCTACCGCTTCCTGGGCGGTAATTTTTTTTTGTGTCCCAGTTTGTGATTGTCTTTGAAATATACAATACAATATATTTAGTTGAAGTATACAATAAACTAAAATATATTCAATTGAAGTTTTATGAGTCCAATGCCTATTTCTATAAAAGCACATTAGGTAAAAAAAATTACAATATTTTAGTCCGTATATCTCAGTTAAACGTGGCCTCACGGAGAACGCGGTAATCTAAAAATGATTTACAAAGGGGTATTTGCTTAAATATTAACAAATAATTTCGTGTGACCACGCTGGGGAGGTCCGTTCTTTTTCATTGTTAGCTCGGCCGAAAGTAATTAAATCGTAACGTAAGTAATTAAAACATATATCTCCATAATTGTGAGTTTTTTTAACTGCCCTTAGGGAAATACCCTAATAACGCGGGGACTTTGTAAACAGAACTGACGGTTGGAGTCACACGAAAACGCTTTACAGTAAATCGCACTAATAGGTATTAACTCATCTTCCAAGCCTTTATTATTCCCAAGATTTGGGGTCGGCTTCTAGTTCAACTGGCTTTACCTGAATATCAGTTTTTACACGGGGCGACTGGGATTGGACCTCCGCAACTCTGAGGGTGAACTGTATTCGAAGGTTGAACTATTTGTCAACATATTTGAGGGCACTGACTTCCCAATAACGATTGCCATAGATGTTCATGAAAACCGAGACCGACGGCTTAACGTGATCTCCGAGGCACGGGCGGGAAACACCACCATATTCCACACTCCGGGCTGGTATTAAGAATTTCTTGTAAGAAAACCTCAACAGCAGTCTAACACGGGAATCGAATCCAAGACCTTTTGATCTGCAATCGCTCACGCTAACCACGAGACCAACGAGGCAGCCTAGTAATGGTTATTAACAGTCCATACTAATGTTGTAAGTTGGAAAGTAACTCTGTCTGGTATGCTTTCACTGGTAAACCGTTGCACCTATTTGAATGAAATATGGCAATGAAATAGCATAGGCTATCGGCATAACCACGCGGACGCAAAATCAAGTAACATTATAAATTCTAAAGCAGTTTTGTTTGTTGCGCTGTGCTTTCACGGTTACACCGCTATACCGCTTTCAAGTCTGTGGCATTATTCCTTGTTTATTATTAGATTTCTTGAAAGAAATAAAAAAAGGAATACATTTTACTTTTGGATGTTACCTTAATGTCAGGGGACAAATGTTTAAACAGCCCATAACGTCGTAATCAAGGGTAGTCATATACTGCCTCGTAACAGACCTTCTATTGAAGAGTGACTATGGGTAGGAAGCCATTTGAATCAGCAACAATGCTCATTTGATTTTTATCTTTATCACAACAAACGTTAACAGACAATAAATGTATTCAGGGCAGTAAAGTACGTATTAGTATACTTTATTTTGTAACTCTTAATCCTTATTTGTATGTACTTAGGGTTTATATTACTATGTCATAGATTCCGAATAGTAGTCAGGATTTTCTATTAGAGCAGTGTAGTATTGAACATGTTCAAACACGTCAATTATTGTAAGGACGTATTTGATGAGACTAGAAAACTTTTATGTCACAATCATTGATTTGAAGCAATATTGAAAGGCTGATAAAATTGAACACAGATAATAGTGTGACGAACTCCTGAAATATTTTCTTAGATTTTCTGACAAATTTATAAACATTCATTTATAAATTATATGTAAGTCTGTATTTTAACACATTAAAAATATAAGACTGAAACTCAACCCTTAGGCGATCTCTAGTTCTAAAAAGTTGAGTTTCTATTAAAATCGATCACAAAAAAATATTGAGCCATTGATTCGTGTAAAAAGTTCTTTTACATGCACATAGACAATAAACATACAGGCCGATGAAAGAAATAAAAATACAAATTCAAAATGGCTACCAAATTTAAAATTGGAACGTTAACACGAACAATTCATGGTGCTTCCATTCGCAGTAATGGCGTATTTTATTAAATTGGGTGAAATTATTTTTGTTGAGACTTGCGACGTGTGCGCCCCCTTACGTCTAAATCGAATAAATCCACTCGCTCCCTAGTAACGTGCTATTAAATTTGTTCGATTACATATTACGAGGGAACTGTTTTCCAATAAAAAATATAATAATTTTATTGTTTGACAAATGTATTGTCTGAGATTTCTAACGGGAAAAGTATCGAGAAAAGCTTAAATATATATGATTTTTTTCTTCTGGAGTAAAGAAAAATTGAGACAGGCGTTCATAGTCGGCGTAATAAGTTTCTTTTAGATGCCCCGAGTCCTCTTTTGCCCCTGATATCAGGAAAATCTACAAAATAACATTATACTTATGTTTCGTCACGTAATATTTTAGTTTAATACATTTAGGGGAAGTCTGTCTGTCCACGGAATAAGATTCAAGTTTATAGATTTTACGAGCTTTTGTCTGCGGCTTCGTTCGCGCAGAAGTAGATATTTTCATCCCCTATTTCACCCCCTTAGGCACCCCTAGACGTTACCAAAATTACTTATTTTCAAATCACTCCATGTATTCGGAAGTGCTATTGTAACTTACGAAGTCAACAAAGATAATCTAAAACAACAATACATGTGTAATGCCAGAAATCTATTTTAAGCCAATTTATTTTCTAAGAAGTTTCTGAAAGCGTCTTTTCCGCCAGCTAAGCTTATTTGCGTCACTAATCACAGCCTGTCACGAGACAGGTCAGAAATAAATAAATGTATTGGAGAAAATGGCCGAAATCAGAGATAAAGACTAATTATTAACGCTTTTATTTTTGTATCTTTTTTCCTTGTACGATTTATTACGTTAACTATGGTGACAGGTCGGGAGCTGGGAGGGCATCTTGCTGAGGGAATTATTGCTATGGGGTCAGTATGTCGTTGGCGAAGTTATAAATTGTCTGGAAAGTACTAGGGTGACGTAAGATTATATACGTAAATAATATGATAAGGGAAACAAATAATGTTAGATACTAAAACAGCATTAGACGGGTTCGTTTGTCTACTGGTTGCTGACCCTGACTGGCGGGTTCGATTCCCAGGATAATAATAATAAACAGACATTTTGGACATTTATCAAACAACGCCATCTAGTCCCAAGCTAAGCAGTACTTGTGTTATAGGTACTTGACAAATGATATAATTATTTTATTTATTTTTCTATTTTTTTGTAAATACATATTTAGTATCAAATATATAGAAAACATCCAAACTGAGAAACAAACTTGTGCGATCTGCACACATATAAACATTAGGACCCGGGAATCGAACCTGAGATCTCAATCACAGTAGTCGCATACGCTATCACTGCGCCATCAAAGCAGGGATAAATAATTCACGATACAAATTTTGGAACATTCAAAACACAATTATTCAGATATTCAATATTCAGATGCGTTTTGTAAAAATATGCCCTTGTTATATTAAAAAAATAAATTATATTTATTTTAATAATAAATTATATTTACTGCTACTTATTGATTATAAGTTATAATAATAAAATTAGGAAAACTTTTTAATATTGTGAATAGACAGCTGAAAAAATAATCTAAATACTTACGTATTATAAATAAATTAGACTTACACACAGTACGAATAAAGACTCGTACCTACATCGAACCCACGTCCTCCGGATTAAATCAAATAACCACTAGACCAAACCCCGTTACAATAAAACCTACAGATTTTCTTACAGACAAAAGCCATTAATAGTCATTAAAATTACGTAGCTACTATGTAGGCGAGTTGTAACGAAGGCATTTTGCGATCGCAACAATAGCCTCAAAGAGCTCTAAGTAGTCATGGTACTCTTAGCGCTACTCCCTACAAACGGTATTTGTTTTAATCTCAGCTATAAAACGTGGGCAGTAAAAGGTTTTGCCCACCTTCCCTTAATGTAGGCCGTCCGCCTTTGTTGATTTGTACCACTTACAGAAACTACTTACTACACATAGAAAAAAAATCGTATAAAAATATTTGAAAGAAGTACGATATAGGACTTGAAGGGATTTTTTTAAATTAATTAAGATAACATAAATTTACATGTAGTCAATAATTAATATTCCATTCAAATTTTTCCATTAATCCTCTTTTGTTAGTAGCTTTTGCCCGCGGCTCTGTCTGCGTATATATATACGCATACGATTATTGTGGCAAAGATAAAGATCAAAATTCGCCGTAAAAGCAAAATAGACAGTGTAAGTTTCGAATTTATAATGTTTGTAAATATGACACACGAACCACGTTAGAAAAAACACAAAGCAGTCATTGGGGTTGCCAACAGAAGAGAAAACATAATACCATTGTGGCGACTTCCACATACAGCGGCAACAAAAATATACGACAACGCCATCTACCGAAGAAACATCGAATTACGGAGTAACAAAGAAAACTAAGAAACTACCAATCCTGAATCGCGCGATTAAAATTCTCGCGCCGATTAATATATATACAACTTCCCAACATCAATCGTTGGGCAGTGGCCCGCCAGGCATGATCACCTCGCCTGGTCGGAGGATCCTCCCTTTGTGTTGGAGGAACATGTGGCCCGTTCCTCCACACCATGAACAAAAAAAGCTGTTTTTTGATCCTACAATACCTAAATATTACACCCACAAACCTACATGAACACAAACTTTAATGGTATGGGCAGATGCTGAAAAATACCTTTGATCATCCAACAGCATGCCGAGCCGAAGACCCACTGACTGTCATTGTGTAAACTGATTCCATAGACTATTTTATTTAAATAAGGTAGACAAACTTTGGAATTAAAAGTCAGTTTTATATTTTTTATTCTTTAATATACCTACTTTAATTACTGAGAAATAATACAAACCATTACACATCATGCTACATCCCTTAGGGCTAATGTTGTGAGTATGTACACATAAAATTACACCCAAAGCAACAATAGAACATAGCATTGTACTTAATCTTATAGCACAATTACATCGGCTATTTGCTCCAAACCCGTTTGTCAGTAAGGTAAATTGCGTACCAGCGTTCGACGGATATTTACGGTTCCCGGCCGTAGTGTGGCCGAGACGTCTCCATCAATGGCCGAGCCGTAAATTAGTGCCTCACACAATACACCGCCGAACCTCAGCCACAGAATTAACATAATAAAAAGGACGCATTCATATGCCACTCGTAAATAATATTTTATGACCTTCGTTCTAATGCATTCAAAAATGTCACGCCGAGGGGTCGACTGGCAAAAATCGTGCAAACTTTATAACAGAAGAATTCGCACTCTCACTCTAGGGTAACCATAATAAAATATAAGCATCAAGAAAATCCGGACTTTCCCCTAAACCCGTATGCATAGATAACGCGATATAAAAATGCTATTAAATTTACGAGTTTCGATGTGCCTACATCCGCGTCAACTCATCAAATATTTTTATGGATATAAAGTTATACATTTTTTTCGTGCACGCATTAATTTCTTTATTACGCCATCCATGTATTAAATAAACATGTAATCTTTTGGAGAAATTCATGAATATATTTGATTATAATATAAAAATACATGAGTTCTCTATGGTAATACAATCTAATGGCTATCACGTGTATGAGTGAACACTTGGGCTAACAACATGTTTGTTGATGATGATGATGAAAAGTGATGAGCATAATAATATTTTTTATACTTATGTACATAAATGACTATCAAACAATATTGTTCTGTTTATGAATCGTTTACTTTCGTGGGAGAGCCATGCTTTGGCATGAATGGGCCGGCTCGACCGTAGTGATACCACGGCCTCACTGAAAACCAGTGTGAAACAGTGCTTGCGCTGTCTTTGATCTAGTGAGTCACCTGCAGGAGGCCCAATCCCAACACCTCCCCTCATCCCCCTACCCATCCCCAAATTCCGGCAACTTATTTGTGACGTTATTGGTGTTGCGGGTGTCCATGGGTTGTGATAACCGTATACCCTCAGGCGATACGTCTGCTTGTTTGCCCCTCTTTCATAAAAAACGTAGAAAATGAATGAAAAAGTATCTTTTGTCGCTTTTAATAAAGTTGTTGACTTGTAGCCAAGTAAAATAAATATATTAATGATTTGATAAAAAGCTCTCTTTTTAATCAACTTCAAAAAAGACGGAGATTATCAATTCGGCTGTACTGTTTTATGTTTGTTATCTCATAATTTCGACGGGATGAACCGATTTTGACGATTCTTTTTTATTTGAAAGCTAGTGCTTCCCATGTAGTCCCATTTCAAATTGGTCGAATCAAATTATTAAATTAATATTTATCAGATCAATAATTAGTAAAAGAGGTTCGCGGAGGACGTTGGCGTAGACCGGCAATCCTGATCTGAGAGCCATTTATTCGTAAGATATACAAGTACTCTGTTTAAAAAAGAGACCAAATTTATGGTCACCAAATTGACGGGCGCATTAATACTTACGCTTCTGCCTACCCCTTAGCGAATAAATACGCGAGTGTACGTAGGTATTTAGAGGGTAAACCTCAACACTTACCTTTTAACCCTCATAAATCGTGTTCATTCACACATTGGCTGGATAAAACGTAAGTCCGGCGAAATGTAACCTTATGGTTACTGCTGCGTGTGACCATTACGAACGTGGTTTAATAAAGGGTACGTCAGACATCGCTATAAAAGACTTACATTTCTTCTTTTCCATAATGACACAAACCTCACCTTTTATAATAAGATAGTACTCATTATTAAATACAATAAGAGTTGGGTAGGTTGGTATAAGCATGGTATTACATAAGTGCCGAAATAAGTATTTTTAAAACGTGTACTTGGATACCCAGCCTTGAACGCGTAAATGATGTAACCATTGGAGTTTGCGGGCTAAAACCATGAGGTATACCAGGGGATTGGGTAGCAGTTTCTATTCATCATCTAATTTCGGTAACTCCAAAAAGATAACTCCAGAATCAAGTTACCAATATCTTGTAGCAAAATATAAAAATTCAGACCAAAAACCCTTTCATAAAAAATCAAAATCTTTCAAAAGAACGATTTGAGACCAAAATAAAATTAAACTGCTGTCTATCTGTAGCCATAAAAGTTAACACAAACATTTGAATTTCAATTTCCCATTTTTATCTACGCTGTCTCGAGATATAATCACCTTAAAAGCCTTAGAACAAAAACAAACAAAACATAGCGTCGTTAAAACAAAACCAAAAACATTTGACACTTTCATTTCTTCACAAATGAAAAATAAGGATCCCCACAACGTAGTAGAGAAGTCATTTCGGAAAGAATTATTCTCTTAAGTAGATAATAAACGTGGCAATACTGCCGTTTCTGAACGGCAAGTCACGACAAATTTGCCGTGCGACGTAAAAGCTTTTGTCGAAATATTGTCGAACGTAATTGCGGCTTTATATCTGCTAGTCGTAGTAGCAATCACAGTAATGTATTTAATATATTGACGATATGCAGTACAGGTTGTCAGTATAACTGCCAGCGGAGCAAGAAGAATGTTGAAGTGTACAACACCACCGAAATTCATATCAAATAGATATTCAGGTCTACTGACCCTTGAAGCTATGAAAAAATCAAACTTCTAAGCCAACGCAATCAACAGATACAACCGTCTATTGTTGCAAATTTTCGACACTCGCAAGGGAATCAAAACCTATTGGGTATTTTCCCGTGAACGCAGTCAATTTAGTACAAAGTAAGCAGCAACGTCTTATGTGTTATAAGACGTTACTTCGTACTTCTAAAAAGATAAAGAAAAAATTGCGAAGAGCATACATTTTTAGTTACATCATATAATATATTTATGCTATCTACAGTTTTATACGAAACCCTCGGTGCGCGAGTCCGACTCACACTTGGCCGGTTTCTTTCGTAGTCAATGTTTACTTTAACTAAATTTCAAGTTACAAAATAAATTGATATATTTGAATATAGTATTCTAAACTGTATAGTGTTCTAATGAACAAACTCCATTGTGGCCCTGACTATATCGAGCAAATTTCCTTAGTACCTATAAAATATTCCTGATGTAAAAATACAGAAATTCTAGAATGCGCAATACGAATCGCTTATTGCCGGAACTACATAACGGCTTCCAATTATTTGACGAACAATGCAGGGTTGATTTACTGTGTGTTCTCACAGACTGTGGTGTCATTGGAATTCAGGGTTGTCACTCTGTATGCATTCTCATCGTAATAATAATATAAATATTTACATTTTTTGTTCTTATATAAGTAGCTAAAATAATGCTATGGCAAATCCTACACTATAGCAGTACAGATAGGGTTGCCAAGGTATAAAAATCAAAATAGACGTCGATAGAGTCGAATGCTCTGAGNGGGAAAAAAGACTTGAAACTGTAAATCTAGGCAATCTAAGCAACCTCATTAATTTTTAGCTACACAAAAACCATCTTTAACCCAACCCCAATTCACACGAAGTAAACAAAAGCAACTCATCATTAACGTTTACGACATAATATCATATTCACAATCGTCGGCTAACTGCTCTTTCACTCCCATTCCTCATCCAATATACTTCCACCAACTTTAAGCACATTTCCACAAATTATTTGCGTAAACAAAGAGTTAAAGACTGAAATCCGTTGCCAAACAATGCATCAAAAACTTTTAACTGCTTTGAAAAATTACGACCTCCTCTTATCTATATATTCTGCTAAGTCGTTCATAGATAAACGATTCGTATGAAATATTGAGGGTAGTTGAGAATCTTATGTTTGGTAGATCGTGAGTTAACGAGTATGCAATGACTTTGTGCAGGAAAACGGTCGAAATTTGTGGTACAAGTGTTAAGCGTGAGAGTTTTTTAAAGTTATTTTGATAGCAGTAACATCGGGACGTGAATCTATAGAGTTTTATGAAGCAAAGTAGACAACTTTTAGATATTTAATAATTATTTCGTATTGGTTTTGTAAAGCTTCACAATTTTTTGTCAGATATACTAATGTAGATCTTTATTTCAATGCGGATGAGGTAGACTTATTTTATTGCTCACTGAATGAATTCACAATGACAGCATTAAACATTACTTGATATTATAATATGAAAATTGTAATATAAATAAATAGAGAATAGATTAGATAGTGTTATGCAAAAACTATCGCATTGGGCTACGCCGGTAATGATACTTGTTACTAATATATATATATATATAACAAATTATATTCACATAAATTGCGGAGTGAATAGAAAACCAAATAAAAATACATTTTTAAATGGAATGCACACATAATCAATTTGACCGGTTAAGGTTTTTCGATTTTAATTATTGTAACCGTCTGTAACTGTGTGTTAACTAACAATCGCTCGACGCTCCCGCTTCCTTCTATCACTCGCACGGTACTTTTACACTAATGCCAGTAGGTAGAACTGGTCATCAGTTGCAGCGATCGTGGAGTGGAACTGAGAACTTTCCCTGTGCGATTATAATCAATTATTTACACGCGTTCCTGCCCTTTAGTCCGTACTTAAGCCTAGTACTGAGCGCTTGGGGTAGAACCTCGTGTTGGCATTGTTTAATGTTGCACTAGATTGGAATGATGAAAGTAAAGGGGTGCGACTATGTGATGACGTAATGGCGTATTATATACGTAGGGAAACTCAACAATTGATTCTCTGACATTTATTTACCATTTTGTATATCACAAGTATTTGTAATTATAATATAATAAATAACACGACCTTAGTTGGATAGTACAATATAACACCGTAGTAAATAACACAACATACAACATTGGTTTACCTCAACTTCGGCTTAACATTTTCAAATTATTAGGGGGTACTTCTTATTAGGTGTCACTTACCGGTTAATATGTAACTTACATCAAATATATTAAATATTCGTCTGACTACTAGGCCCTCCACAACGAGACTGCCTGTATTAACGATTCCAGCGCTCGACAATGTTTTTTCCCACTTTTCCGTCATTGGTTGGCTACGAGCGCGTAAAGTCAATGTTGCCACAAGAGATGATATAAAAATAATTCCTAATATGTTCGACTGCATGCTTAGTCAAGTGGCAGTTAAGTATCGTGTAAGTGGGTTGATGTACATTGCGCAAATGGTACGCAGATGTCTGTTCCATTCCAAAGCGTGGCCTTAGCCGTAGGTTTATAAACTTTTCTTACGTTGCGGGCTTAAACTTTAAGCTTGACCCCACTTGACAGCATTTACTCAGCTTAGCTGGAAGGGTCACCAGAATATTAGTCATAATATAATCTACATTTTTTAAAGACAATTGATTGGGAGTATACATTCTATGTGTGTGTCGGATTGTATCGCTTGGGACCCTACAAACATACCTGAAACTGCACACAAAGAACACCCACTCTTTGAACCCAAAACACTTGGACCACTATGCCAAACGTGCAGTTATTAGCACAATTACATTACAAATATTAAAAAATAACCACATATCCAAATGGCTGTAATTACGTAATATAACTCATGACGTCATGGCTACACTCAACAGCATATTCCGTAAGACCAACAAGCTGTACTTACAATGAGTTTCCTTTCACAGAAACAGTTCAATCTCCGGCCTCCATTAGGCACTACGTCTATAAATAACAACCCACGATAGAAACAACGTACGCCAACCACTCCTTTGACAAACGAATGTAAGTAAATCTGTTGACTAATGTTCTCTATTTGTACTGAAACTCACATCACGACTTGGCTCACAGTGTCATAATGACACATTAGTCAGAATTGACAGATGCAGTTCTAGACAGCTCGACAATAGACGTAAGGGCTTGATGAATGTTGATACTTTGTCATTCATTGTGTCACGGGAAGGTTGTCAAGAATAAGTTCTAGAGGCTTTGTTTTATGTTTAAAAGCGTGTAGGATGTTATTATAACCTAATTCAGCATGTTTAGTGTGTGGGTAGATGTTACAGTAATATGTTTAGTTTCTGCTCATAAAACCAAGATTTTTTGACAGGTATGTCGTGAGTATAAAATCTTATTCTTATTCCCGTCTTAGAAAAATACATGTATTATGAGCGTAATCACTTCATTCTATGCCTGTGTGTGTAAATGTAAGTAGGTGTACATAGAAATATATGTACCCGTTATATGATAATAGCTTCGTCCCTACGGCAAACATTTGGTTGTTGAATATATTTCTGTCAATTCTGTATACCCGTCTAAGACAAAAGTTACTTAACACGAAAATGCGAGATGGTTTGGTCTTGGAAATAAATTCATTATCTTAACTCTCTCTGATTACAGTACAACAATAGAGCAGTATTTTTCAGAAGTAACTTCGAAGTGCGAAAATTGTTCCTGCGTCTCAACTTCAAAGTTCTAGACAAAAACTGAAAAGCTCTACTCAACCAAAACATTGAAGGGTCTGATAGATAGTATAAAATCACCACCTCTTAGCGCAAAGTATACTAATAATGATATCAGTTAAGGCAATCGCACACCATCGCGTTGCAGCCTGCAATAATGGATCTTTACCTAAATTTTATCTCGCAGGCTCTTTATTGTAATGAGAGTAATCAATTTTGTTCCTGGATATCTTCAGAACTCGACGTAAGTTTATGTATATAAGAGGTATATATGTTAGACAAGAAGGAAGAAATTATAATAAAGGTCATAGAAAATATATAAATGAGTCGGTCATGTATCTAGACGGACGGGTGGTCATCACCATCATTATCCACAGACTTCAATAGTCCACTGCTAGACAAGAGTCTTAGAAAGGAGGTTTTGGCCTACTATACCACGAGGTGTAGTTTGTATTGATGGTGACTGGAACTGTAATGTACTAGAGTGGAGAACGTGATTAAGCAAATGTAGTATGGGGCACGGCGAACGACGACTCAAAGATGGATTGGAGGCCCATGAGTGTGGGCAGTTTGCCATCCTTGAAGAAGACTTTTGATAATGATAAAGTAAATGTATATATTTTTTAAGTAAATGAACTGGATATTAAAGCTTCTTATACAAAATATTAGCATGGACCTAGTAGCAATCAGCTATTGTAATTAAAGCTTTTTGTCGATCGGAAATTGTGAAGAGGGTATAAGTAATTGATGAGAACTGAGACTTTCTACCCGTCTGTATGTTTATATATGTACACTTAATAACAATCAGTACAATTAAACACGAAAAAAACCAAATAGTTTTCATTTCAAACATGAGCCAAAAGAATAAAAAAATAAATGAGTTTTAACACAGCAGATGTACTACAAAACATATATCAATATTTACGTAAACATCGGATAAGATTTATAAATCGTTAAAAGCACTTAAGAGTGCTAATGTTTTTTTAAACTGTTATTTTCATTTTAAATGAAAATTAAGAAAGAAAATTACGCAGTGCAAAGTAAAGAGATATGTTAATTAGCTTCATTAGACGTCTTTTTGGCACTTTTAATCCATACTAGTCTTATAAATTCGAAAGTAATTCTGTCGATCTGTTTAATTTTCCCAGCTAAATCACTCCACCGATTTCAATGAAATGTGGCATGTAGATTCTTGGATTCTTGAGAAAGGACCCATTCTTTTTACCGCGAAGGAACACTTTATAAAGCCCGATTTAAAAATCAGGGTGTTTCTGTACTTTATTGAGCAGGAGTCATACAGTGTCTTTTTAGGGTTACGCACTTGAAAAGGAAAAAACAAAGTACCTCATAGGATCACTTTGTTGACATGCTGTGACGCGTACACGCAATCAACAGATACAGCCGTTTAAGCAGCCAAATTTTTGACACTCGCTATAGGGTATTTCTCGTGAACTCAGAATCTTGAAATTTGGTACGAAAAAACGTTTTACAGCACAGATAAGGAATAATTTGCGAAAAGCCCAAATTTCAGTTCCACTATTAATATACTTACAGGGTTGTTCGGCACCCTCGGTGCGCGAGTTGGACTAGCACTAACGTACAAAATTTCATTGAGTACGTATACGAATACAACCATAAAATCAAAAATATACAACAAAAAATTTTTTTTTTGACATGATTCAACTCCAGAAAAAAACAAATTTAAAATTTAAATACCAACACCCCTGGGAGATCCTGTCAGCAATTTCGCCGCGAATGACTTGCGTGGCAGCGTCATTTGTTCAACGAAACAGCACATTATCTACAAAACGTTCGCTAATAAACAACCAGCTAAACGGTATTGCAAGTCACTCGTGTCAATTCAATATTGGGTTTCGCTCACAAAAGAGTGTTAGATCATTAGTTTATTTACCTATACGCAGTTTCATCTGCGTTCATAGTCGCTGATGATCTTCGTGATGTCAAAAGTTTTTGGCCATTTTTATAGTATTTTTTAACTCAAAATTAAGTAATAGATTTCCTGATAAAAACAACATTTTCGTTAGTATGTAAACTTGTGTTGTGGATACTGTCCCTCCATCAATCAAAACTTACATAAGTTTATTACGTGCTTATACATTTTAAACAATTTAAAGTCATTTTAACGTGTTAGCGTGCATGCATATGTGATAGTGTGTGGCGACTTCCACATACAAGCAAACAAAATAGCCCACCAGGTATGATCATCTTACCTGGATGGAGGATCCTCCCTCTGTGTTGGAGGGACATGTGACCCGTTACTCCACAAGTGTAAATCTTTGCAAGGTGTTTGTGTGTGTGCGCAATGAATTGATGCATCAAATACAAAAACTAAGTTTTCAAGCTAAATCGTTTAAAAAATGGACTGACTAGAAGTTACCAGCTTTTAGTTAACCAAATGATGCAATATTTCAACATAGTAACGTATAGATGAGGTTGCTTTAGCTGTAGCCACAAGCATACCACGATTCCACTTGGTGATCCACACTATTGACATGTTTCGGCATCATTGGGTCTTCGGTGTCGCACTCACCAACGAGACACGACAGCTCGAATGCTGTCTTATTAGGTTGATCCTCTGTTAGGGGGTAGTACTGCCCCCGTCGAGTTTATACCTTAAAAACCTTGTGACCCATTTTTTTATTCCCTTGGTGACAACCCATAGGCTGGAGTGTATACCAAGAACACCCAACAGCAAGATAAAATTTTAAATTTACAATTTTATAGACTAATATATAATCCACATATTATTTAAACGGTAGAAATAAAACTGCACGTTTATGAATACAACATAAAGACGAAATAAAACGACCGTCATCAGTTATTCAGTACGTAATGGGGTTTAATTCGCCAGACGATCGAAGGGACATATTTAACAATACGTTATGGCAGATAATACCAGGTAGCTTACGGACACGCGACATGCAAATTATTACAGTTTATATCGCAGTATAGAAAATAAAACAAAAGAAATAGTGTTAAAACTAGACGGTACTGTCGGCATGAAATCTATTTAATTAAATAACCAACCATTTTAATCAAAGTATATTTAGAACATTTAGAACTAACTTTTCCCTATGTTTCGTTCCAACAACAAACACCGCAGGGCTCGGGTAGTAACAAATAAGTATAAAAGGTCGAAAGCTAGTCTCACAAAACTTGAATAGAAGTCCTAAATTAAATTTTACTCATCAATTTTCGAATGGTATACGAGGTTTGGGTTTTCTACAAGATCAAATTCTTTTATAATTGAAATAATTTTTATGTAAACTCTCAGAACTATTTTAGTGTACGAATAACGCTTAAGTTTCTCAGATGTATTAACTTTTAAACTTTCGTGTTTTATGAGAAAATAATTATTTTCGCGGGAATTAACCAGTCAGCCTGTGACCACGACCAGTGAAACCTGGTCGAAACGTCAGGCAAATTAGAGGTATGTAATATCTTTCAATGAGTGATCGCGTCAGTCCCCAACCCGCACATGGCCAGCGTGGGGACGTATGGCCTTAACCCTCTCCTGAGAGGAGACCCGAGCCCAGCAGTGGGACATTATGGGTTGTTGNAAATTAGAGGTATGTAATATCTTTCAATGAGTGATCGCGTTAATTCCCGTGAAATTATTTATTTCTCAGATCTCCGGACGGTGTTTCCTTCCCACTATGATCCCGGGTCCTTTAAGCGGGGCGTGACAAAGCATCTCACCAGGCCGCCATAGTGTGGGTTACCATGCTGCACTGTTCTTTTTTACATTGAGGATGGTGACCACCACTCTTGGATTCTGCTCATGCTTTCCATCAGGCATGACAGAGTCATTTTGGCAGCTTATACATAAAAAAAAATTACGAATAATACTCAACGTGTGACTGTCACTATCATGTCAGCAATTAATGTACCTGAAACAAAAATGAAAAATACATAAATAAAGTTGAAATCAACATCTTGAAGTCAAATGGAACCGAATCCCCACCTCAAAGAGGCGGCTCGTCAAAATGCGCCGAATTAAATTGAAATTTTAAACGTCCAATATCCATGACAGTTGCTGTGCAAAAAGTTTGGATATAATAATAATTATTTTCACGATAATTAACGCCATCACTTATTTAAAGGTATTAGTAAGTAAGTATAAAGTAAGGTACATAAAGAACAAGTACACTGTTAGTGTGGTATGTGACGGTACATAGCGAAACAAATATATCAATAATATCGAAAATGGGCAAGTGGATGAGGAACCTTCTACTTCACGGATTCGAAGAGAGAGGGTACTCGCCGCTGAACCAGTGAGGCTGTGACCACGGCCAGTGCTATCCAGCCGAAACGTCAGGCAATTAGGAGGTATGCAATACCTTTAAATAAATGATTGCGTTAATTGCTGTAAAAATGATTATTATATTTATCATGAAACGCGAAACTTTAAAAGTTAGTTTAGATACTTGTTTACGGTTCTGACAGCCCATTATGAGACATCTGTACTTCATACTATCTATACAAATAAAATTGGAGGGTCTGTTCGTAACATTGAAATAACCACTTACTAAATGCATATGTATGTACTTATACATTTTTTTTTTCATTTTTCGGCTGCTTATATATCGTTTGTTCCAGGAAATATCCGGAACGTCTACACCGTTTAAAACGGGATTTTCACTAGCAGATAGCTGATGATATAAAAAGTAACTTAAGCTGCTATTTTAGACTAGCTATGCCTCCGGAGTTGCTCGCTGTCAGAAAAATAAACGCGGGTAGAATCACGGGACTCTACGGTAGTCCATACTAATTATTATAAATTCATAAGTGACTTTTCCTGTCTATTACGCTTTTACGGTTAAACCGTTGCACCGGTTTCATTAATTCTGGATTGAAGCTACGCTGATTAAAAGGGGATTAGATTTTTTACCATGATAATCGAAACACGCGGGCAGAGCCGCAGGCTAAATCTACTTATAAAAACTTTCAACGAGTTAAGAACAATCCTGCGAGGATTATTCAATTTGACATAATTTTATTAATTATTAAAACAAGCGTAAACAAAGCAAAGCAAACATTCCTTTAAATTAGCCTGTAAGCACTATAAACGTAAAAGTATTATAAAATAAGTCAAATGTCTTTTTTGTAATTTAGATGTTGCTTCAGGGTATACATAGAGCACCGTACAATCAGCCTGCAGCCTTCAAACAAAGCTTGTTCTTTTTAATAAAACTCTGTTACATGTTTGGGTAATCATGTACCATGTTTTTACAATAGTAGTCATATCTTTATTATTAATACCTTTAAACGTCAATTCTTGTTTAAATATAACCTGAATCATGGACCCGGGTGCAACGATTTTTATGAAATATGTATGTATATAGTATATATATAGTATGCAAAAGAGTTTCAGGGTGATATATCAATTTAACTAAGATTCATTTTTAGAAAATTTTCATAAAAGAAATTACTAATGTGATACTCAGTCATTCAGCTAGGTACTTTAAATAATAATACAAAAAACGCATATGGGCACTTATTTGTTCTTCTTTCGTAGCTGTCATTGCTGTATCGAAATTGTTATCTAACTCCGTCCTACAGAAGGATAAGATTTGTCAAAGGGCTTTTGTACAATGGATGCACTTGTAGTTTTCTCATTTTTGACAAATCGAAAAGATAAGAAGACCGACAATAACTAAGATTAAAGTTCAACAAATTGCAGAGAAAACACACATACATACAATCACGCCTTTTCTCCAGAAAAGACGTGATTTTTACGCCTTTACTACGGTCCTGACACACCTCTTTTGCTTCGTCTACATTCATCAATCGCTGCATGCATGCTCGTCGGTTCCTGGTGCTCTTCACATTACCCTTTTCCAGAACATCGCCAAATTGATTGGTAAATGTTCGCCGTTGACGACCTCTTCCGACACTTCCTCACACATTCACTCTATAAATTCCTTTCGTGAGATTTCTATCATCTATCCTCTCTAAATGGCCAAACCATCATGCCCTTTTCAATCGTTTTCACTACGCCTTCTTTCAATCCACAACGTTCTCTTATAACTACATTCCTGACTGTGTCACTAATTTTCACATCACACACACTTCTTAGGGACCGCGTCTCCACAGCATTTATTCTACTTTCGTGCTTGTTCTGCCATACTCAAGATTCGGTACTATACAAAAGGGTTGTCGAGAATATTAAGTGTTTTT
The DNA here is from genome assembly GCA_003709505.1 of Hyphantria cunea. Lineage (NCBI taxonomy): Eukaryota > Metazoa > Arthropoda > Insecta > Lepidoptera > Erebidae > Hyphantria > Hyphantria cunea. Next base: position 66,894 of record PKRV01000085.1, on the reverse strand, counting down.
TTAAACAAAACTTCTTAACTTGGATATGGCCGGTTCCTCCAAAACCATAAACAACCCCTTTTTATATATGTACATTTCTAACAATAAACTTACCTACCCTCCATAGTAAAACGCAAACGCAAGATACATCAGAAATTTCCGCCTACCCACATTGGAACAAAGAGCAACGAACGAGCAATTACCGTTACAACTTTTATTGCAAGTGAGACGTGGAAGTTACGTATATAGGCCCTGGCTTACTATGAATAAATCTATTCGCAGGGAACACAATAAAGAGATATATTATTTATGGGCACAAGTAAAAATGTTTTTCATGTTGACGCTACTCGGCGTAAATCAAATACGTAACTGTTGATGTAACGTCTGTAGCGGTAATATCGGCAATTTAGACCACGGTCGTATAAGGCAAACGGTTTATAGCTAAATTTTAAACCCACTCCGTACTATACTGTATTCAGACATCTATGTTAGCAGCACTGTCAAAAGTCGTAAATTTGAATGTGAACTTCAAGTAAACGTTATATGTATACCAGGTTCATAAAATAGATTTTTGGTGCAGTTTAAATCTAAATTCCGTTCAAGGAATATATATGAAGCAGTATCATTAGATATTTTACTTATTTATGGAATTTAAAACTACGAGACGACAGAGCATCAAGCCATTCTACCAGTCGGGAGCAACTAGTATCAGGCAGTTATGTATCACTGGCGATCCGGTTCGGTTTCGCATGGATGTCTTTGAAATTCACTGATTTTCTCAACTATAATATGCATTGTATTACGCTTATAACCCTTCCTCTCGAATCTATCTATATTTGGTTGAAAAGTACATTAAAATTCGTTGAGTACTTAATTAAATAGAATTAATTAGCGGACAGNTAGGAGAGTTTTGTATTATATTTTAATTAAGAACTAATAACTCTACACTAAGTCCGGGGGTTAATTCTGAACGAAATGAAGTCTAAAGCTATAAGATTTTTACAAATCCTAGACTATGAACAAACTGAAGGGTAACTTCACCTATATTCCGTTTCACCCACCAAAATATTACGTTCGAAGAATCTTTGTAGAACCGTGATAGATTAGTATATATATATAATGAGTTAAGATATTATGACTGTTAATTCTGCATGTTATAACAAAAAAGACTGTTGTGTTGTATACAGGTATTTTTCTTGAGTGGTTATGATTGTATATCGTAAAGACATACACATATTGAATTGCTTTACCGCCAGTCGGCTTCTGACCAGATATTAACCTGAATATCACACTGCGGCGGGTGATAGGGTTAATATGTTACGGTCAGAAGTCACAAAACAAAGAACAAAGAAAATCCGCTGGTCGATCTTTGCCCTGATACTTCACTGAAATTCACACTGCAGCGGGTGATAGATGCTTGTATGTAAAAGCCAAAAACCCAAAAAAAACTGCTGTTTAAATACACAGTAAAGCAGCAGGTACAAAATGTATATTCAATAAAAAAAATGGGTACTACAGCGGAAACGACTTCGTTTTATTCAATGTAAAGATTTCAATCACAAAAATTATAAATTTACTCATTTTGTGAAATCAGATTACTAATTAGCCACTAGAGCGTGACTAAGAATGTACAATTCAAGTTTTTTTCGGTACGGCTGGTTTCAAACACGTTTCAAGATCAGGAAGCTAACAATTTTCAACAAACTATCAGCTTAGTAAGGTCCAGCCCTATTCAATGAAACGTCTTATATGGCAACATTTACGTATAACTTTTGACGACCCAAGTCCGTCTTGTTATTAGTGACGTACGTTCCGTTATCGCTCGAGTGAGTGATGTGTTATGTGNAGGAAGCTTACAATTTTCAACAAACTATCAGCTAAGTAAGGTCCAGCCCTATTCAATGAAACGTCTTATATGGCAACATTTACGTATAACTTTTGACGACCCAAGTCCGTCTTGTTATTAGTGACGTACGTTCCGTTATCGCTCACTCGGATGTTTTATGTGAAAAGTCAAATTTGCAAGTTCGATATAGCTAGGGTTGTCAACGGGTTGAGTAAATATCGCCTCATTTGAAATTGTAATAACTTTTGAGATGTGAATATGAAATTATTGGCGAATCTTTTTACTTACTTATGGAAGCTGTTGGTTTTTTCTCAATATAGGTTGATGACCTATGAAACTGTCTGTGTGATAATGAGCATTTTTTTCCCGAGAGTTCCTATATTGTTTAGTAAAATTAGATATATCCTAATATTACTTTGAAAGTGAGTTCTTTCGATTAGGAATAATATTGAATTAATTTCAATAATAGATCTTCTGAAATTTATAAATAAATCAATAATCTGACAACAGATATAGATAAAATTTAATCTTTATATGTAGAGGAAATCTTTACACTAATACAGAAATCATACATTTTTAACGGTAAATCTTAAGATGTTAAAATATTTTATTTTTATCCATTTCCATATCTCATACATAATCCGCACTATTATCCAACGTGAAATTATTTAATAATAAGAATATTAATTTGATTTTTGCGGAGGTCCTATGCCAGTCACTCCGTGTAAAAACTGACATTCAGGTAAAGCCGGTTGAAATAGTAGCCGACCACAATTAATATTAGGAATAATCAAGGCTACGAAGATGATGATGTTTAATTAGATTTTATAAACAACCATTGTTTAATTACGCAAAGTATTTCATCTCATTGCTTGTAGTACCTAGACTAACAATTTCATATTTTTAGTTATTTTTCTTCTTCTTTTGATGATATGGCACCGGTGCAGCTATTTCTGCCAATGTTAAGTATTTAAAGTTTAATATCTTCAAGTCTTCAAGTCTTCGTCGTGATGAAATTAATGATAAAAAATATAAAAAATGTGGATGAAATGAAATGTCTTTCGAAAAAATCGGCATAAATATTCTTCTTCTTCTTTTGATGAAATGGCAACCAACTAATCAGCTATTTCTGCCAACGTCAAGTGTTTAATGTCTTCAAATCTTAGTCTTCGAGTCTTCGATGATAATAATGATAAAAAATGTGGATGAGATGAAATGGGGACGGTCTTTCGAAAAAACAAAAAACGATCTCCCTAGTTATTTTTAATACGACACGGGTGACAAAAATGTGATGTCAAAATCTGCGATTAAATATCAAAAACTGCTGCATTTAATTCCATAATTTACCGGTATGAACCTAATATCACCATAAATTAAAACGCCAAAGGGTTAGGGCCAGAATTGCGTGTTAGGTCGAAGTCTCAATGATCATTAGCCGGCTAATGTTCTAAAATTACATACTGAAGACGAATTACTCCGCTATGGGGCCCCGTAAAGCACCTTATTTCGTATAATTATTGCTAATCATGCAACTTTGATTGAATGAAATGATTCATTTAGTCATTAGCAATTTATGATAATGATTTTGCGGAAATATGGATGGCATGCACCTTTTATGCGATGTTAGCAAAGGTTGTGGTTAATGATAAAAACAAAGCAAAAACAATTCATTTATTCTTTGATTATCTTGAAGATTGGACTGTGAAGAATTTTTTGTTTCAACGGACAGTATTTAGATTAAGTGAACTTTTTAGAAGAAACTGAAAGGCGTAGCAGTGTAAAAACTATGACAGAACTAATAATGATGATGATGAGTGATGATGTAACTATATGTTGGTAACATAACAGCAAGTACACTTTTTATGTAATAGTGGACAAAAGAGCAGACGTATCGCCTGATGGTACGCGATAACCGCCGCCCATGACACCCGCAACACCAGAGGTATTACAAGTGCGTTGCCAGGCTTTGGGGCATGGGGCATGGGGTATAAGCCTCCGGTACTCTCACTCGGTGAAATAAAGCACAGGCGCCGTTTCATACTGGTTTTCTGTAAAGCCGTGGTATCATTCTAGTCAAGCCGGACCGTTCGTGCCGAATCGTGGCTCTCCCACGGTCAAAGTATCTGATGCTTAACTCTCATTTTGTATTAAATCGTTAGCTTAGCCAGTTTCTTAAGTAGATCGTTATTAAAACATTTTACAAAACTACTTTGATCTTTATTAAACTACTTTATTTTCACTGCTAAGCTTGTCAGAAAATGCTAATGACAGCAGATAACTTCCGTCTTTAAAGCAAAACAAATTTTTCCCATCGATTTATATATCGAATAACGGAAATCTCCACTCTTTTTTTAAATTGTTTAAAAGCAGAATGACACTACAGCATCTTACGTTCCGTACAGATGCCAAATGACGTGCAATCGCAATAATATCCTTTATATCGAAGCGTCGACTTTAATGCGGCCATGAAGCACCACATTCGCTTCTCAAATGTCCCATGTCGTTGGCTTGATAGCGTATTTAAGTGTCAAGCCAAATCAGTATTTCTTTATTAAATTGCCAAAACGGTAGATTCAGTCACATTTTTCAATTTAAATCTTGATTTTATGTGGAGTAAATGAAAACTTTAAAAGAATTAACACTTTTTGGTATTACGCTTATCCTTGTCAAAAATAATTTGCTATGTATGATCATTGCTTTGGGAAATAAGGCCGTCCTTTGTAATTATATATTTGTTTTCTGTACTCTCTTGTAAAACTGTAATACGGTGTATAGTCTCAAAGTATGATCATAATACTGAGCTGTATAGAATTAAATTCGTCAGTGTTATTTATTTCATTACGTTTTTCCAGCGTCAGACATTAATTTAATAATGGGTATAACATCATTCAAGACCACAACCGGAATAGTTAGTGCTCCCTGAGACCTTCGTTCAGCAGTGATAGCGATGTTGGTTACTGTCTCCATAACTCATTATTTCATAGACATTTTAGCAGAACCGTTTGCCTCACTGAAGACTCAAAAACTGCGTTGAGTTATTTTAAAAAAACCGACTGCGTCAATATCTGCCGTCTTCATTAAATTTAGGATTTTTTTAAATTTTTATGTAACCAGTGTCACGTTCTCAGGACTGAGACGAATCTATTGACACACCTCACATAAAAATACTAAAACCGTTTAGGCTCTAGGGGCGTGCCAAAGAAATATACATGCAAATACTCAAAAAACCATTATTACTTATTAAAAAGAAGAATATCAAGCAGATTACTTGATGCATCAACATCGTCGTCTGTCTAAAATTAAAACCTTAAGTAACACTTAAATACCTTTCAAACGCTTATCCAAAGCAAAACATGTGGTCAACTTCATTTTATACTCTAACTTACTTACGAAAAACAGAAACTGAACACCTTCAAACAAGACTTTTTCAGCGAATTAAAAACCAAAGTTTAAAGCCAACCAATTGGGGATCGCAAAGTTACATCCAAAAACGTATCAAACATTGGAACCCACAAAAATGGCCGATTTAAGTCGACCGCAGAATAAAAAGCCACAGAGACGAAGCTTTTAAAAGAAAGCATTCGTTGTTAGGTGACCGCTTGCCGATCGCGATAGCCGTCGACGACATTGTGGAGGATTTATCGGCGGCCACAACGCGCATTTAACTTCCAAGAGCTAAAAAGGAAAGTTTAAAGTTCACTGCCATCGGGGGGGTAAACTTCGCCGTGTTACCTGTATTATTTTGTATGAAATTACTTGCGATTGATTGCGAATATAACAGGTTGTTAAGATTTTTTATGTAAGAGTAGGCAAAGTAACAGACATACGTCAGAAATTACTTATATAATTTTGGAAAAGGGCTGATATTAACCAAACATAGCTAAGAACCACCGCAAGGAAACTGCCTTTCATATGAAAAAAACCACAACGAAATTGGTCCATCCGTTTGAGAGCTACGATGCCACACACAAACATCGACGTCAACTTCTAACACCCTTCTTTTGCGTCGGGGGTTAAAAATAAATCGTTTGTTCTGAGTTACTTCGTAGGTTTCGTAACCGTTTGTTACAGAGATTAAGCTAAATTTTAAGGGATGTAATTAATAATATTTTTATTTATAGATTTATTCAGGGTTTCGTTTTTAGTTCTTGAACGAAAAGCTACTGCCATTCAGGCAGTATTTTTCGTTTAAATTCACAGCTTTTAGATTTTAATCAGCCCGGTTCGCGACTCTACGTAACTTACACAATTTTTAACCCCCGACGCAAAAAGAGAGGTGTTATAAGTTTGAAGTCGATGTCTGTTTGTCTGTCTGTCGATCTATGGCATTGTAGCTCTCAAACGGATGGACAGATTTCAATGAAATTTTTACATTTGAAAACCAGTTTCCTTGTGGCGGTTCTTAGTTATGTTTGGTTAATATCGGTCCAGCAGTGTAAGAGTACCAGCTCTTTTCCAGAATGATGTAAGTAATTTTTGGCGTATGATCGATTAAGTGTTTGCGTAGGGGGTTTTGTTTTTTTTTCTATTCTAGCTTGTTTTAATACTAGTATACATGTCAGTAATAGCACAACATCGTGTAACTTGTATAACAATGCTTGAGAACCGTGTTCGGCGTATAGTTAGCGATCTTAACGGCCATTAGTGGTTTCTCATAACCACTAACTTAAGGTTTTGGAGAATTATATGCAAGTCTAAGGTGAGTTTTGGATTATTCTGTAAGAAATATGTACAGGTAAACATATTCTAACAATCTTAAGACGTATAAGTAATATTTTATTGTAAAAGCCTCTCAATGCGACTGTGCTTGTGGTCTCGGATTCCACTCCCGTGTCGGACCAAATCTTTGTATATATTTGTTTCAGAATTTGGGTGTGTTTTATGTATAATATGTATGTATTTACAAAAAAGTATATATGTATTTATATCAGTTTATATTACTTTGGGACTAGATGGCGTTGTGTAAGATGTCCGAAATATTCATTATATTAATATTTTTTTATAATTTTATATTATTGTGGGTGTTTATATGTTATATTTGTATATACTGTTAAGAATGCATATAACGAAACGCTTCATAAATGACATTTTGACTTTGACCGNTTTGACGGATATTTTTTTAATAAAAAGTACTTTTAATTTTTCTACGATTGCAATATGGTGGTTTTACTTTTATCAACTTCCATCATAGTTATTAACATATACATTTACTCAAGAGCGAACCATATTCTATATATGTTTTCTCATGATTAAAGAAATCATTATACACGTTTATAAGGATATCGAATTATTAACTCTCAAATGAAGCAAAACCTCATTTGCCGCAAAATATCAACGTCACAATAACCTGCTCAGATCTCCAAATGTCTAAAATTAGCGCAAAGATAAGTAAGAATGGTCGCATCAATAACAGTACGGCTCATTACAGAGATAATTGCAACGATAGCCACGAATGTTCCGTGTCTATGTCAAACAACTGCCAAATATCGCGGAGATACTAGACTATCTCTTGGCAGGGCATCTCATAGGGGTGGCAATCTTCAGAATAATCTACTGCACAACTTATTATGTTAAATTGTAGCTTTGCCTCGCACATTTTTTTCATATTTGTATACAATTGATCACGTTGTGTTTNTCACCAACGCAGTTGTAAAAATAAATAATATATTTTAATCTAAATAATTCAAAATATCACAAGTAATTTCAACTTCAAAAGCATAAATATGATTTAAAGTACTTTTCAATTTCCACCGAAACCTGTCAATTTTATCTTTTGGAATGGAAAAAAAGGTATGGAAACGCAAAAATGAGTCGAAAGTCGAAGGGTGGACGAAGAATCTATAAATTTTTAGCGTAGGCCGAGAAATCAGTAGGACATAAATTGTAAAAAAGCGACGGTGGAACGAGCAGAATCGTCAAATGGTGCGGACGAGATACGTTTTAGATATACGTAGGGCTGTCCAAACCAACATTCGGAACAAAATACTTGAAAAAAGAAGACATTTACATATAGTGCATATGCTTACTCGTATGATGTAGTTTTTTCCAAATCCGTTTGGATAGAAAGCAATTCAGACCTATTTCGCATCAATTTTCTTTCTACAATCGCTAAGGCTTTTATTGTTTTGTATTATGTGCAAATAAATTGTTTTGAACACGTGACTTAGCGTTGAGAAACGTCATTTCCATACATTTGTTATTTTTCTATTAACGTTCACGTTTGCAGAATCTTACTAGTCTAGGGACTTTGATGGAATTTTAAATCTGTTAAATTTATGTAAACAGATTTAAGCATGATATATGTAGTTCAACATTCATTATAAAATGTTTTTCTTTTTTCGAATTTCTTTGAAAACATATACAATGTTGCACATAATACTCTCTTAGGTATTATGAATGAAATGATGAATAATAAACTAATAAAATGACATTGTAGTTACAATCAACATAGAATGTCTTCGCAGCGACAACCCTAGGTGGTGCACGCGAGACTCAACTTTGCCAAAACACGGTGTAGCCTCAGTCGAGATTTATGTTAGAATCTAGTTACCGGTAATAGAGCCTTCTTGCGTTCTACGTGTGTTGCTAACAAATATTTTTATTTACTAAACAACAGACTATCGAGAAACTTTAACGGAGACAGCCTCAGAATACGCCAGTTTTTGTTTTTGCTTGTGTTGAGATTATGAATAGGTAGGAGTAACCATTTCTCACAAGGAAGATACTGTGTTGTGTTGTTCTTTGCTACTTCGCTAATATGAAGAAACATAAGTGTATCTATTGTGGATACACGGAGCTTAGTAGCCCAATGAAAGGTGATATTTAAAGTGATAATACTCTTTAATGCTGTAACTTACATATTTTAACAAGTTCTTGTAAGATAATACAATGTTCAATGGCTGTAGCTAGTAAGTAACCACAAAAAGTGTAGAAGTGCGGTATACAAATAAAATGATAATAAATTTCAAAGTACCGACAATTTGGTACGCCTGACAAGCGAAAAACCCAATCTCAATCTTCAAATGGTACAAAGTTAAGCTCAGGCGCAAACAAAAAGGTTGTCAACTCGTCTACAGTGGTGAAGAGCTGGAGGAACTCCCCCGCAGCCCTTAATCCTCCCCTCAGATGAAATTATTGAAATTATGATAATTAAGTACTTACTTATGCTAATTAAGACCTGTATATTTACCAACTTAACAAAAGAGAGAACTGTTCTCTTACTCTTTTCGAACATCCATGGTCTATATATGTAGGCGAATATTTGATGTTGTATTTCATATACACTTGTCTTTAAAAATATTTTAATGTTTATGTCATGTGGTATTCTGGGCCTAGACCATAGCGTTTAGACGGTTAAAGCACCAATAATATTGGAAAAACCTTAAGACGTATCGTATTCATCTTTACATACTAAAAAGTGTAGTAGCTTTCGTTGTCTTTTAGACTATTCAACGGATTTAATACATACTATCCAAAATCTTATATCAAGTTGCGGAATAACGTGATGCTAATTAAGACTACAAATCAATATGAAAATAATTATATACTGTTCTACATAATCTCATACGCGTATGTAAAACCTGTCATCGATATGTGATATATTATCACAGATTTTTGTACCAAATTTTGTAATTTTCTCTCTAACCAATATTTCCTATATTAATTTTATCATTTATAAACCTTCTTATCATAACTACCACTGCCAATTCTTGTGCTAATAGATTAAGAATATGTAGAGTCACGAAGACCTGACTAACGTAGCACACTATACAAGACAACAGCATAGTAAAAAAATAGGAAAATTTGATACCCTATACCAACCAGCACAGGGTGCCTATTTCCAGTAATGGACTACGAAAGACTTTATAGACAACGACATTGAATTGCCAACTTTTTAAAAATATTTTTTCGTAATTACTCAGCACTTTAACTAAAGCTTAATAAAGTTTTAAATATACTCGAAATAGGTCGTGAACTTCAGTGACTAAACAGACAAACCTCATTATGAAAAAAGCCATGGACTATTAAGCTTACTTAAAATGTTTACTCATAACGTTTTATGAAATGTTCAGCACATTAGTATAAATTAGATGTGCAAATGTAGACAACCCAGTCTTAGAGGTGATTAGTTTAATGAATTCATTTGTTATGAATGACACCCCTTTGAGTGAACTTTACTAATTGACATTCTGATATACTCGAGAAGTGCTCAAGAATGAAATCAGGCGACAATTTTTCAAGATATTCACATACGTTCTGAGTATAACGCAGATGTATAAAAGTCATTGTAGTTTCTTGGCTGATCTCTTACGCATTCAAAGATTGTAAGCTTCTCACTGATTATAAAAATAATTAAGAAAATATTTGACACTATAGAATTTTGAACTTAAAAATTAGCATTTGGATCAGTATTGCGTGGCGTCACTCTAGAGCCTTAACGACTTGTCGTATTTTTATGTGAGTGGTATCAATAGATTCATCTTAGTCGTGAGAGTGACGTGACGAGGGTACATCAAAATAAAAAAAAAAGGATTTAGGATTCTTCCCACCAAAAAGTAATCTCAAAAAAAAAGGTACACATTGAGTGTTGTATCAAAATAACGAACGTTTAATGGTGATTATGAATATAAATACATAGATATAAAACTTATATGTTTTATGTGTGATATTGACGCAGACGGGTTTTATTTTTTTAATAATTCATTACTTGTTTTATTATCTAAGTTAATATGTATGATGCTATTTTTAATTTCCATAGGTTTCTTTACGATTTCTTTACTAAGTTTATACGAAGTCTGGATATAGTCCTTTATACAATTTTCATGTAATATTATTAGAAAAAAACTTACGTCACTAAATTTCGTATTCTCCGATAAACGATCCAAATACATACCTGTAACAATAAACAGTTATTTAAAAATATATTGAAGCGTTTGTGTAGTTTCTTTTGAACAAAGATTTACTTACAAAGGGTGCTTTGACCCTCCAAAAATATGACTAGTTTCACCCCCTATTCATAAAAAATCAATCGCACCCCATGTTGGTAATACTCAAAGAGTGTTGAGAAAAGTAAATGCATAAATAATCTTCTTAAAAAGATCCGCCTCAACCTTCAGCAGCGGTCAGTAAAAATTTCAATTTTAAAAAGAAAAAAAGAAAGCGCCAACCTCTTTGGTGATTCCGTCTTTCGCTATTTATAATTCAAGCGACTCAAAAGCACTTGAATATTATATGAATGGGTTTAATCAAGTTTTTGATAAAAGTTTTATTTTAATTAGTAGAAATACGATTCATTTTCTTATTTGGTTAGTAAAATTACAATGAAGTGTGTCACAATGTTATAGAGCAATTACTGCCTTCCCGATTACCGACTACCTCGGTAGTTTGATTCCCGGGTCGTATCAAACTACAAATTTCCAAAAAAAAAATTATATACGTATTTATATGAGTTGTCTATTACAAAGACAGCATAGTTTAACCTTTTTATGTAAAAAAACTATTTGTTAGTAATTATTTGTTGTGTTGCATATATATATATATATATATATATCAACTAGCTGACTAGCTGAAAAAATCTTTTCCAGTTATATATTCTACACAAACCTTCTCATAACAATAACGAACACAAATATAAATGATATTTTTTTTTGTTTAATATGGAATAGGGGGCAAACGAGCATATGTATTGCCTTATGGTAAGCTATTACTGCCGCCCATGGACACCCGTAACACCAGAGGCATCACAAGTGCGTTGCCGGTCTTGGGGGATGAGGAGGGAGATGAGGGAAAGGGCTGGATTAAGGGCCTCTGGTAAAAAAAATGCCGGTGACATAATCTAATGAAGTGCAGTAGATCGGAAGTTACTCGCGTACATACATTTGGGTAATGCATTTTTATTTATATAAATTACATTTTTAAATACATAAAATAGGGAAAACAGTAATATATATTAACAAAATATAAGAAATAGTTGACCACCGCCTTCCGGTACAGGAACCAAGAAACCGATGGTTCCAAAGACAGGAACCTACACATCTTCCTAGCCTTTATTATTCTCAAGATTATTTTAGGTCGGCTCCTAGTTTAACCGGCTTCCTGAATACCAGTTTTTACACAGAGCGACTGGCATCGAACCTCCGCAACCATGAGGGTGAACTGAATTCGAAGTTTAAATTAATTGCCAGTATATTCAAGGGCACTGACTTTGCAATAACGATTGCCATAGATATGTTTATGACAACCGGGACCAACGGTTTAACGTGCCCTCCGAGGCACGAGCGAGAAAACACCGCTACCTTCCATTCTCCGGGCTGCTATTAAAACTTTCTTGTAAGAAAAACCCAAGAGCAGACTGACTCGGGTATCGAACCCGAGACCTCTTGATCTGCAGTCGCTTACGCTAACCATTAGACCAACGAGGCAGACTTACTACCAACCTACTCGCTATACTATATATTATTATTATTAATAATAAAAATAAAATTACGTATATTGCAAAGCTTGCAGTAGTACATTTTAATAAGTATATTATTAATAATCTATATACACTATATAACCAATCACAGTATTTATTTTATCTCAGCACATAATCTCAAAGCACAATTTCAACAACAACTAAACAAAGCAAAAAGGTTTCAAATGTGTTTGTAATTTCAAAAGCTTTTCGTTAACTAAATGTTTGTTACGGCTAATCTTTAGAACAGCTGGACTCATGTTGACGTGAGGTTCGCTGGCAAAATTCTGATGTTATAGGAGTCCCAAAGACCGTAAATAACTGTAGGTAACAGCGCGGGGCTCAGCTGGTATATCATAAATCCAAACTTGGAACTCCATTCTGAGAATTGATTATTCAAGCCTTATTTATGAATAAATGTATAGTATTATACAGAAAGGCTAGATAGCAAAAATATCTTAAATTTCGTCTCCATCAATACCGCACAGATTTGCGAGTAAAATAAGGCATCAGATGCTTATTGTAATAATATAATCAACCGAAGAGGGAGAGGGTTACCGTGCCAAGAAATATGCATTATGCAAGTTCAATCTGTCACAGTATTGAGCAAAATATTACTTTTTTATTGTGATTCGGAACAAAATATTAACATTTTGCGCAATGGTAGAGTATGCGGCTGATTTACTTAAAGTTCAAGTTCGACCAAATGTTTGTATGATCTGCGAATATTTATATCGCTGTTTGTTTTCTATGTATATCAACAAAGCATGTCCTACTGTTAGACTCGGCTCTTCTATTAGCAAAGGGATAAAGCCGTACGTCCCTACACTAGACGAGTGCGGGTTGGGGACTGGCAAGGCAACGTTGTGGCTACGTAATCTTGTCGTTGGATGTTTTTAAGCCGTCAAAAGGGCTCCAACTAAGCTTCACGACTGTTATCCTAAGATAACAACCGGGAACCGATTGTTTAACGCGACCTCCGAATCACGGAGACGCTCATGTTAACATGCCACCAGCGGTCGCCCCTCCAGGTAATGACCGCCGTTGCTGCTTACCCTCGGTGATGGGCTATTTCTATGTATAACAATTGTGTATTTATAAAAATGTTAATATGCAGAAGTATATAAGTCTTTCTAGCTTTAATTGTACAAGCTTCATTTAGTTGGAAACTAGGTGGTGATGCATCAGATAGTATTTGTTAGATAACGGGACTTATAAGCCATGCAATAAAAACTATGTGTAAAGGTTGCGAAAGCCTAAAAGCCATTGCGTGAGTCGATCAATATATTTAATTATTTGATTAAGACTTGTCTAAAAATGTTTAAATTTCAATTAATACCTTTAAACGAACAATTCTTGTGTATATATATATCTGAATCTCGGAAACGGCTCAAATGATTCCATGAAATTTAGTATGCAAGGTGTTTCGGGTGCGATAAATCGATCTACCAAGGATTTATTTTTAGAAAATTTACCAAAAAAATATCAATGTCAACTAGCCACGATTAATTAAATGCTGAAATATCTTTGGTAGATAAAGATAACATAATAGTCGATAGGTAAAGCTACAACATAATATAGATGGGTACTCTATAATGTACACCATAATTAGGTAATATTAAATTTAAAATATATTAAAGAAAGTTATATAATAGTCGGCTTTATACAGGCCTATCTTTTTCAGGCTATTTAACAAAATTTCTTTATACCTTGAAATAAACAGAATTTAATCGTATCTCTTACAGAGTCATAGATTAATACACATTAGCCACAAGTAAGTCGTTAAATATGTGGTATTTATAAACACATTTTTTTACAAAAAGAAAACCGACTTCAAGAACTGGACCACATTGAAATGGGAGCACACGGGAAGCACCAGTTTTCAAATAAAAATGTATCAAATCGATTCACTTAGTCGTAAGTTATGAGGTAACAAACATAAAAAAAAACAGTCACACTGACAACTTCCTCCTTTTTTGAAGTCGGTTAAAAATGATTATTCTTCTGAATAAGCTACTGAGTCTCTTTCTGTCGTATTTCTTTCAATTTTGCTCCTACAGCGATGACTCATTGTGGTGTGACATCCTGTTGGACGATTCTGAATGGACTTACAGAAAAAATACATACAGAACACATATATTTTATATCAGCAAAATGATATTTCTGCACATTGCGACAACATGTGCCAAGGAGTGAATAGTACAATAAAAATAACAGTCTGAGGTGCGCCCTAACATGTAGGAACCAACTTGCTATATGTCACACCGAAGTGTAATCCTCAGGTCGGTTGTGAAGAAAATATTCAATCCCTAATAATACTATGAATGTGTAAGTGAGTCGTTCTGTCTGTACTCTTTCACGACTAAGCCGTGGAACCAATTGAAGATCAATTTGATATCTTTTTACGGCAGTAATCAAAAAAACGTTGGCGAGAAACCACCCACAAAAACTAGTTGAATGAAAATAATATATCTCTAAACAAAGAATAAGAGCAAGTTTCGTAAAAAAAATATAATAGAGGCCTATTTATGATTAAGGTAATGGTAACTATGAACTTCAAAATAAAGCTTTTTGTATTGACCCTGTAACTTGTTAATTTAGTTGTGACCAGTGCACATACTTTTGATACAGTTATCGAGGCGAATGTCAACACCATTAAACTAATTCCAAAATATATACGAAGCCGACATTTAAACTATTCCGATATCTGATTGAAACAAAACCAGTCAGATAAATTTAGGCCATCTGAGACGTTTATAACATGATATAGTTCGGTGTGATATACACCCGGCGATACCATCACACGTACTGGCATAGCGCGCGGCGTCGCCTGCCAAATTATTAACATAAACACCCAGCGATGTCCACAGAGAACCTACGTTACCGTTATTGACTATTGCAATTTCGTTTTTGGCGTTTGTCGCAGTCCAATTTAAAATACTAGCCGTAGATCAAGATCACTACGTTTTAGAAATGCGAATGTGTAATTTTTCGGAGCGTACAGATAGATACAGATTGGTGTATACGACATCCATAAATCACTAGAGCTGTTTTCTAGAATAAATTTTATCTCTCTATTCCTTGAGTATTTTAACCAATACTACTCTGGTCCATATAAGTTTTATTCACTTTTGTTTTACAATGAATGAGCAGAACATAATTGCCTCGTTGGTCCGGTGGTTGGCGTAAGAGGTCTCGGCTTCGATACCCGGATCGAACTGCTATGAGGTAGGTCTTTTGAAGAAATTCTTAATAGCATCCTGGAGTATGGTTTTTTTTTTTTTTTTTTAATATTTAAGCTGCCAAAATGACTCTGCCCTGCCTGATGGAAAGCATGAGCAGAATCCAAGAGTGTTGGTCACCATCCTCCATGCGAAAAAGAACAATGCAGCATGGTGACCCACACTATGGCGGCCTGGGAGGAAGGGGGATGGTGAGGGTGGGCCTCCGGTACCCTCACTCACTCGATGAAACACAGCGTAAGCGCTGTTGCACACCGGTTTTCTGTGAGGCCGTGGTATCACTCCGGTCGAGCCGGCCCATTCATGCCGAAGCGTGGCTCTCCCACGGTAGTATGGTAGATGGCGGTGTTACCCGTCGGAGATCACGTTAAGCCAGTTGTCATGAACATCTATGGCAATCGTTATTGGGAAGTCAACGCCCTTAAATATACTGACAACTAGTTCAATCTTCGAATTCAGTCCACCCTCAGGGTAGCGGAGGTCTCAGTATAATACCAGTCGCTCCGTGAAAAAACTGATATCGATAAATCCGATTAAACTAGGCGACTCCAAATAATCTTGGGAATAATAAAGGCTAGGAAGGTGATGATGATGAGCAGACCATAATTATGGTGAGTGACTATTCCCAACCATAGATAAACATCCTCAACTCAAGGAACACACACACATTTTCTTTAGTAGCGTATATACTGCAATAATGATTAGAATTACACGTCTGTCTTTCTTTTACTACAGGAAACGTATTCATACTACGTGGCCACATCTTTTAACTATAACCCTCCCTCCCCGGTGGATATACCAAGAAGACCTTATTCAAATTCAAAATCATCTATTCAATTAAGACACTAAGTGACATTTGTGAACGTTAAATTGAAGCTACAGATAAAAATCATAGATCGACATAAACAGACGCCACAGATGTACTGTATTGTCGAAGTGAATTAGGCGACAACGGCAAAATTCAGCGCCTGCCTGTGTCGATTCATAACTTCCAGTTTCCAAAATGCGTAGAGCCTAATAAGAAGAATGAATACTGGCAAAGAAACTCATGGCCACTCTTTTTAAAAGTCAGACCTCCCGTCTAGCTTTCACGGAGTATTTCATAAGTTGTAAACCATTTTTCTCATTGATTTGTTAGGTAATGGTAACATTATAATAAAAAAGATTGCTTTCAATACAATGATCCAACATTTCTAGATTATTAACAATCCAATCTAAGTAGTACAGGTAGATTTTTGCTCTGACGTGAGATTCTCAATCTCGATTTCCAACTTGGAAATGATACCTAATATTCCATTGCAAATAAAAATGGAGGTAGCTAGATAACTGGATTTCTAATATCGGGCAAGCATGTTTGTTATTTGGAATATACTGGTAATATTTTCTATTTGATATTCAAGTCTGATTTAAAAGATTGCTTTTGAATCAAACGTATGTTAATGTAGTAAGTCTTGGATCTATGTATTGTATGTTCTGCCCGACATTGAATATATTTAATCTTTTCTGAACTTATCTGTATGAGAAATATTCATACTTCAAATAGTTATACTTTGAATTTTGTCATCTGACGCTTTTTATGTTATGAGAAAGAATTTTCGAAAATTGGGAGAGCCATGCTTTAATTCATACACATATTATAAATTTGAAATTAACTCTATCTACACCGATTTCAATGAAATTTGGCATGCATATACTTAATACATACATGCCAGCGGGGCCACGGGCAAAGGTAAATCTATTGATAGAAACGAAACAATTATTTAGTCCTGTCTTGCTTGTATGTAAGGCTACGACCTCAAGCGTGTTTGAAATTTATAATTAAAATCTATGATAGTATAAGAAACCTGAAAGATTTATATATTACTAGTGATATTCATTTATGCCTATGCTATAAACTATTTATAAAAGATTCTGAAACAGCTAGCTTATTGCCAACATTAAAAACATCCCGTGTCATAGTAACCATAATATCATAGAAACGAATGTTATAATGTTGTACAAGATTTCATAAAGCAACTCCTTTTTTAAAAAAAAAACACTGTCAGGCACGCGCCGTGTTTAAAAGCAGAACTTATTCGAATTCACGTCGCATTCTGGCATTTTTGTTCAATTACTATTGGAAAGATGTATTTTTCAAAGAGAATTAATATAATGGCGGTATTTAAATATACAATTAGGTATTAAAACATTATTATGATATTATTATCACACTCAAACCCACATTCGTGTTTTAAAACCCCTATTATATATAATACACAATTTTTCTATTTGTGTGATTATTCACATGAATAATATTCTATAACAAAAGGTACATCGCATATCGAAAGATCATAAAAAATTCGTAAAAAAATATACGATAATGGCGTTTGCAACTTAGAAGGTGCTCGTAAATAATTAAATGCAAAATGTGTAATGATCGATCGAGCAATGGCTGCAGGGGTTGCTTCCCTATCATTCAATTCACTTATATGCGTAAAAAGGTATGGAATGTATGTTTCAAGCACAATCGGTGTTCGAGACCACTAGAAAACAATAATATAATATAATTTTACCCGACTACTCTAAAATCGACAAGAAGATTCATTTATGTTTGTATGTTTCACCGTAACGCCTAAACTACTGAACCGATTTACCGTGGGAGAGCCACGCTTCGGCATGCATGGGCCGGCTCGACCGGAGTGATACCACGGCCTCTCAGAAAACCGGTGTGAAACAGCGCTTGCGCTGTTTTTCACCGAGTGTGTGAGGATACTGGAGGCCCTTAATCCAACCCTTCCCCTTATCCCCCTTCCCATCCCCTAAGGTTGGCAACGCACTTGTGACGCCTCTGGTGTTGTGGGTGTCCATGGGCAGCGGTAATCGCTTACCATCAGGCGATAAGTCTGCTCGTTTGCCTAACCTATTCCATAAAAAACAGATTTGAGGAGATTCATAATAATAGCCCGGGTGACATAAGCTATACAAATTCGAATAATTTATTAAATTGAAAAGGAGGTTCCTAATCATAATGAACCTCCTTTTCGAATAATCTTTCTATCGGTATCAATAATTATTTTCGTTTATGTATTAGTGTGTGTACTTTCAATACAAAAGATCTTATGCTCTATATACAATTTGAATTGTGACCCACGATAAGCTTACTTTCTCACCGACATTCAAATACAATTAGGTCGACATTTACTTAAATATGCATGTGACGACCTTATTATCTGTCATTTAATTATGCATAGAATTATCTGTTACAGTATCCAAAAAAACATTAGTCCTGAGTCATCGCTAATTCCAAAGGATTACTGTCTTCTACTACAGTGATGATTAAGGTAAAAATTGTATAGATCTCCGACCAGTATTAACATGGTTCGCTTAATGTGAGAAAATCTTTGATGTTTTGACAGTTTTTATAGGCAAAGTGATTAATGAATCAATGTTGTTACAAACGATTTAACGGCAAAGTGGGTTTGAATCAAATTCATTGATAGTACAGAAACAATACTGTAGTATTGTACAAGCTAAAAAACGATTAAATGTTAGAACTCAAGATATTTATAAATATATATAAGACGATTACAGCTCTATCTTAACAGAACACAATTTACGTTCCCAAAAGATGTTCGAGTAAAGAGAAAAGGCTTTCAAGTGAAACTAAAACTTAGTTGATAAGTTTTAACTTAAATGGGAACCCTTCGCTCGCCGGAACAAATAACAATTTCTATGTACCGTTCTATTTTGTATTAGTTTCCTTTATGTAACGCATTACTTTCCTTTGTGTTGCTTACTTTTTACACAGCCTCATTTATTAGTGGGATTAGGGATGTCCATTGGTACAAGGTATTGGGCTGTTTGAAACTTTAATAATTAATGGGATAAAACTTATTTATGTAACACAGGATTCTGAGTTTCAAAAAGTTATTTTTTGTTTTTTGATGGAATAGGGGCATACGAGTAGACGTGTTGCCTGATGGTAGGCTATTAACGCCGCCCATGGACACCCGCAACACCAGAGGCGTTACAAGTGCGTTGTCGGTATTTGGGCGATGGAGGGGTTGGAGTATGGACATAGCGCAAGCGCTGTTTCACATCGGTTTTCTGTGAGACCGTGGTATAAATCCATTCGAGCTGACCCATACATGCCGAAGCGTGGCTCTCCTAGTTATTGTGTATATATAAGGGTCTGATTTGGTACCTATTTGATTTTTGTTCGTTGTTCTGAAAATAGTAAGACACAAGGCATATAAAAGTGGATTTGGTTATTTAACACTGTAAATAGTCCATAAATACATTAAAAATTCTTGTCAGAATATTTTGACCATACTGGAAATAGTCGTTAAGAAAAGTTCTTAAGGATAGTTAATTGATAAGGGGTTGCTTGAGTACAGTTAAGCATTCGAAAAACCAATGCTTTATTTCACTACAGACCATTTAAATTATATCTATATGCTGGGAAGCCATCTTCATTAGGATGGGAGATCATTCTGTCTGTTTCAAAAAGTAACTTTAGGATTTATCACTACAAATACTAGTAATTATATTATTAGCAAATTACAAAATAAACCTCCCCTAAATCAAGGAATTAAGTTACATAAAAAACTTCAATATGAGGTCACACTTACGGTGTCGAGGCAAAAGTGTCGGGTTGCCAGTCTCGATAAAAAATGTCCTGACACGTTTGCTCAAGTAATGTTTGGGTCAACAAGACCTACAAGGAAAATCTTTTTTGTTAAGAAGAAGGTTTTGTTTTTAAAAAATGGCGTGAATAATACCTATTGAGGAAACTTTAGAAGGGTATAGAAATTTTATATCATTCAATGAGAAGCTGATCATAAAAAGTGATAAATAAAGAGCTATAATAAACCTTAAGTATTTCTAGCAAAAAAGGTTTTACTTCCAGGTCTTGCTGATTATTTTTTTAGTAAAATGCTTTATTTGGAATTAATAATAAATTTACATAGAACATTTGTTGATGACACCTACAGAAGAAACAAAACTGTGTAGCAGGTCTCAACGAGATACATGCGAACTCCAAAAGTAACAGAATTATAAATAAAAGGAATTCTGTTTGTAACATAAAATAAAACAATAAGAAATAAGGTTTGTGTGTGTGTCTGTGTGTTTGTATTCGTGCGTGTGTGTGTCTGTGTGAGAGAGAGTTAAGTGTAAGTGTGAGTGTCAGATGTATGTATTAGTGTGGAAGCAGATTAATTGTTCGCAAGATGTTCGGACTCTTCATTTCCGAGAGAAAAGAGCCAAATTACGCAATGTTTGTTAAAAGGTTTTCTAAATTCTATCACAAATAGTTCGTAAGATTTAAAAATATTACGATTGTAAGTAAACTACGAGTAAACATAAATATATGAATACACTTACGAAATAGTATATTTCTTGTAATTTTTTTACAAAATTTAAATATTTTACACTATATCTCATTGGTCATCTACTGGTGAAGAAAGCCTCTTGAAAGTTGAAGCACCCATTTCAGAAATTAGCCAGATAAAGAGGCTGTCAAATAAAAAGACATATAACAGATATTAAAAACAGATCAAATTATAAAGATAAGTATACACAGTAGATTTAACTCAAATTACAATACTCGCTACACCTTATTCTTAAATCACACGACATTTCCTACAAGATTAACCGTTCGACAAATCTTTTTGTGGTAGAGTTCTTATTAATAGCACCCCGCCTCTATAGGTTTCTACCAAATTGCTTTCTCAACGACATACGTGGAGCTCTCGAGATAAATGAGGGAAGAAACAATCAGGCTGCGTAAAAAAAAACAGTATATATATAAAGAATTTCAGCTGCCGATTTGTCTTTGTCTCTTAAGATTTAATAACATTTACGGAAATCACATTAGGAGAGATTTTTATTTGTCAAAAGGATTTTAGAAAGGATTCCATATAAATCTTTATACGTTGGATCTAAGTATTAATCAACAAACTCTCAATCAAACAACGGTTTCGCAAGATAAGGATTAATGTAAAAACATTTGATACAAAGAAGAGCGGAATTGAAACGTAACGATTGTGATACTTTTGTTCCATTGCTGAAAGCTTGCCTAAATGTATGCATATGTGTAGTCGTTTGGGTTTTATGCTAACTCTTGTCTGAATATTACATAGGTACACAACTGTAAATATATTGCTAAGCTCTTCCAAAATTCAGTTTACACAAAATTTCATAAAAGGAAAGCAAATACCCCAGTCATGTATTTTCCAACTACCCACACAGATAGAACTCTCTATAACATAATTTACTTAACACAGTACGACAGCGTTCACGTGTATTTGCAGACTGCATTTATAAAGCCGTGTTCAAAACTTGAATCGCATTAATTCTACGAAACACATGCATGTAATATTGCTTTGATGCTGTGAATGATTTGAAATAACAGCGTTGGCGTTCACAGTGAAACACTCTACAGCTGAATTCTGTTTTAATAGGAATTTCAATTTTGAAACAAATGTGAATTACGCATTACGTCGAAATCGTAAAACAAATGTTCAATTCCAATGTTTTAATACATAGTTTAATACTTGGACTGGATATCATTTTATTTCGAAAAGTTGTTATTTCAAATTTTTAAGGGTAGCCATAATTCGGCACCAAAAGACTATCGACCAAAATGATAGCACGGTCACTCAGAAAATGTGTGTTCTTACTTGTACGCGTCTGTTTTCTTATTTTTGAGTGAGTGAACTAAGTTGAAAGTACTCAAAGCTCCCCCTGGCCCTTATTAAAAACTCTCGATTTCGGAAGATGACACAAAGTGCAACAACGAGCTTGTGACTCTTAGTTACATATCTATATGGATAGTAGAAATTATTTGTTGCCCTTAAAAAAATAGAAATTTATTTTTAATGAAGCCAAAAGGAAAAGTCGAATATGAATAGTTTTTGTCATATTGAAGCTCCATTTTGTTTCTCTTAGCTATTAATAAAATTCTTTAGTTCAACAGTGTATCCAAAGGACAATGCAAACCATCTCCAGGAGAATGGTAGCACGTTTTACGATGCATGTCTCTCCACGCCTGCAAGCACTTTATGGGCGCAATTGTAATAGAGGTGATTGGTTTTAGTGGTTCTTCTATGAATTTGATGGATTCCGCTAAAATAGAGTTTACAAATAGCAACAATGGATGCATAAACTGAAATTAACACAGAAAAGCTCATTTCATATAATATCAGTGTCTTATGAATAACTTTTTTTTATATGATGGGGGCAGACAGGCAGACGTATCGTCTGATGGTAAGCGATTAACGCCGCCCATGCACAACTGCAACACTAGAGGCGTCACAAGTGAGTTACAGACCTTTAGGGGATGGGGAGGGGAACGGGTCTCCTCACTCGCACAGTGCAAGCGCTGTTTCACAACAGATTTCTGTGAGGTCGTAATATCCCTTCGGTTGAGCCGGTCCATTTCAAGAGCTCAATCTTCAACAACCTTTAACAGCCCACTGCTGAACATATATAATATACTTCATAGAAAGGTGGTTTCGGCCTATTTTAACACGCTGCTTATTAGGGTAACTCTCGTGGCGGCCACTAAAGTGGGGGACTTAATTATGTATTGTAGCCTCTGGTGCACGTAGAACACCTAAGCAGCTGTTTCAAGAAAAATTTTGGTACGCAATTAACTTCATAAATGATCACGCCTAGGCTTGCCCTACGACGGACATTCTGCCAGCTTGTGGAATGCCGTGTCCACGTCTGGTCAACGCAGTGGTGACACTCAGGCGTTCGCTCCTTGCGGATCAGACAAAGGTGCTCTCAGGAGCATCCTTTCCCAATGAACCTGTGTCAGCCGATACGAGCGGCTCCCGTGATGCCTCTCGAGCCAAGCCTCCATAACGGGTCTTACCGCCACAACGACGGCGTCCCCGAGTAGTGGTATCCATACAGATTTATTTACTTTACGTACTAAACAAAAAGTACATTTCTCAACCGAAATGATAGAATGTATATTTCAAACTTTCAAATATTAATACTGAAACACAACCATATGTTGTTAAAAAAAATTACAACACAAATATTTTTTAACAACAGCGAATTTATGAAGAGCAAATTAATTTCAGAGCGCCTGCTGGCGTAATCCAGTCCCACCTGCGCTTACTTCATACCATCGACATTAAAAATATTCGCGATATCCCTAATGATCTAATAAACCACTTTTGAGAGTAACCTTTTGAAATTGGAACTCAACTGTCTAATATCAAAACTAGATACAAAATATCTACTGCGTTATGACAGCACAGACGAGCTGACGATGAAAAAACCGCAAGTATGACGGTAGGCTTAATATAATTGTCATAGAAACGAATATTCATATGTACATGTCGCCGTCATCTGACATATAACACCGTGTGCTCCTATTAATCAAATGAAATAGATTGCTTTCCCTCGGCTTTCTGTTACCGATTTTGACCCTTTATACAAGAAAGCGAGGTTGTCATAAACATATATGACAATCGTTATTGGGAAATCATAGCCCTCACTGACAAATAGTTTAGCCTTCGAATGCCAGGCTCGCCCTCAGGGCTCCGATGCCAGTCACTCCGTGTAAAAACTGAAATTCAGGAAAAACCGGTCAAACTAGAACCCGACCCCAAATTATTGGAAGTAAGAAAGACTAGGAAGATATTTACACAAGGCAGTAAGATAAAAGATGGCATATATTTAAATTGATTGTTTTTGTCAAGATCAAATCCTTTAGTAGACACTAGCTGATCTGCGCAATATAGTCGGCGTCTCTCAAAAATAAATTACTCTTTTTTTAACTGCTTTCAGTGATTCTTAGCTCTTATCTACCGTAGCGAGATGCAATATAATCTCCTTCGATAAATGGGCTATCCAATATTGAAATAACTATTCATTTCAACCAGTACTTACTGAGTTTAGCACGTTCAACCAAACAAATTCGTAAGTTTAATAATATTACTATAGATTTCTGTTCAAATTAATTATTTTTTATTAATTAAACATACTAATTGAATGTTCAAAGCACGCCAGCGCCAAATACTATTCTGTTTCCGTGTGACGTTCGTCTTTACACCCCAAACGCATACCAGATGCGAGTAATATACCTGTTTCGGCATTCGGAACATTGGGTGCGAACCAATATCCGGGGACTCGCATAACTATTACACTCGTAATGGAACAATCATCATAGTTCTAAGATTGTTATAGCAATTTACTGCCTAACACAACTGTTAGTACCTGTGTTATGTATGTACGTCCGTAACGACTCGGGACGTTGATTACAGCGATTGGTTTGCGGTTGATTCTAATTATGTTTGGGATATGTTTATGTTAGACCGTAAGCACATATTTTACGAACGTTATTGTTTTAAGAATTCATGAGAATATGTATCTGTAAAAGCGCTAATATTTCGTTTCGAAAACAAAACTGTACAATAGAAAGACAACATCTCACTTTACAAGCAATACTTTACGACTATTTTTCTCTATTATTTAACACACAACGCCATCTAGTCCTCAACATGGTACTAGACAACTGATATTAATACATATATACTTTTTTTTTGTAAATACATATATATTACACATAGAAAATACCCAAATTCCGAAACAAATATTATCAGATGATACAAACACTGTCCGACCCGCGAATCGAACCCGAAACCTCATGCATAGCAGTCGCATACAATCATATGTAACCAATAATTTGTAAACTACTTATACGTTATTTGTATACTGTTTCGTATTTGTTTGTTTCCATATTTAATAAACTTAT
Organism: Hyphantria cunea; assembly: GCA_003709505.1. Lineage (NCBI taxonomy): Eukaryota > Metazoa > Arthropoda > Insecta > Lepidoptera > Erebidae > Hyphantria > Hyphantria cunea. The sequence goes on along the minus strand of PKRV01000085.1, from coordinate 41,620 downwards.
ATGAAATAAACATAATGTTTTTTGTCCCTTTGCTGCAATCGTGATCCCCTGTCACGAAATTGTGTGATTTTAGTAATGAATGTGCATGTATGACTTGGCTGACAAATGGTTTATAAGATGTCAGATGTTGCATAACCTTTTAGTTTAGTTAAAAAAAACATGAAAATTTTCACATTAAGATTAAACCCTATACTGTAGAGCCCTTTAATACATATAAAGTACCTGGCAAACCACGCTTTGCTCGGTATTTTTTGTTTTGGCAAATTTTCTAAAAAATGATCTGTTTACTGGCCCCAAAACTCCCTGCCTACTAAATTTACATGAAGATCGTTGGAGCCGTTTCCGAGATTGAAACGGTGTATAAACAAGTTTCTTTTTTTATTGAATAGAGAGCAAACGAGTAAACGTCAACAACTTCTCGGAACACTCCCTATTGTACATCCAGTAGAAGATGCATAGCGAAGCTACAACTTCGCAAAGATGCATAGCGAAGCTACAACTTCGCAAAGGTGCATAGCGCCAAAGATTCGTACGCACTTCAACTTCGAAAATAAAAAATACTCGTTTAAAGGTATTAGAAAGACAGATTAGATAAAATGAAGAACACAGTATCGAATATCAGAACACTTTACCACACACATATATCTATACTCAGAAGTATATTTTGTCGATTACACAAAGTATTGTCGAGTTTTTGCATCGTTCTCATGTCTTAACAAAATGAATGTTCCGAAATTCTAATCGCGTTATACAATCTCTTACTAAAGCTAAAAATGCTTTTTATAACTATAAACCTTAGCAAAGTGGACATTAAATTTAATTAATCAGAGATCTTTTTTAGACATTAAACCCGAACACTTTCTTGAGCTATCAAAGGCAAATTGAATTTTTTTAAGTTGACAAGTAATCATTTAATACAACTTAAATAGACGTAGTCACATAATTTGGCGATTATAAGCTTTGGTACTGGTAATTACCCTTATTTAGCAACTTGTGAGTTTTTATGTGTGTTACGTAAATCCTCTTTTCAGAAGGGTTACAGATCTCTCTCTATTGACTCTCTTAGACCATTAGAGTTGATTCCTACTATATTATACAACTTCGATAACGATATTTTGGCACTTTCATTATAACCTAAAATGCATACACGCGTATATGGGAGAGCTACACTTCGGCACCAATGGGCCGGTTCGACCGGAATGATACTACCTCACAGAAAACCGGTGTGAAACAGCGCTTATCCTGTCTTTCACCAAGTGAGTGAGGATACTGGAGGCCTATACCCCAAACCCTCCCTCATCCCTCACCCCAGTGCCCAGAGGCCGGTAACATACCTGTGACGCACCTGGTGTTGCGGGTGTCAATAGGCGGCGGTAATCGCTTACGATCAGGCGATACGTCTGCTCGTGTGCCCCCAATTCCATAAAAAAACTTGGCCCGATAGATTAATTTATTAACGAAGATTCGAATCAACTAAGGCTGCAAAGTAAAAAATTTGGCAGCGATACTTTTTCTCTTGTAAGCAAAGAAAGGATTTTTGGAAGTTTCACCCATATGAAGATAAAATAAAAGATGAACGGCTTCATGGAGTTTGTAATTTCAAAGTTCAAAACACGAAATAGGAAAGAATCATCAGCATAAGTTTACACACAGATTCTGTACAAGTCTCCAAGTTAACTTCGACTTTTATATCTTTGAATGGAGGGCTACTGGTACGAATGGCGTCGGTAGTTAGAATCTGTTTTGATTTATTATTTCACTCTGTGTAAGAATTATTGCACTATTAATATCCATCTCTCAATGTAGGGGGGCTGTCAGGTAATGTTTCGCATCCAATTAATTCTTAAGGTTACGTGAATTGGGTGAGTTATTTGTTGTTCATTTTTATATGTACTGATTATTTGGATTCCTTACTTTTTATTATAATGAAATATTTAAAGAAATTAATACATACAAAAATCAGCGACAGTAACTTCGTGACGACTTTTTTAAATATAACTTATTTTCTGATGAGTGCATTACAAGAAATGATAATTTTTCGAACATTTGACGGACACACAAAGCTTTCAGATTCAAACTGACCAGAGTTTAGAAAATGAAAGTTGAGTTGACTGTTCAAATACTTATCTATATTTTATTTTTGTAAAGGCACACACATTCTTCAATAGAAACGCCCAAACTCCAAAATAAATATTCCCAGATCGTACAAACTTCTAGACCCGGGAGTCGAACCCCAGGCCTTAAGCACAGCAGTTGCTTACGCTACCACCGAGGCAGTTGCATAAACACCCAAATTTAACATAATCTGGGAAGGAAGTTACTTGGGAGTCCGATACTACACGGTTGGCCTAGTGGCTTCAGTGGTCGCCACACCACTTCCTACTGCGCCAAGTGTTGTGGGTTCAAATCCTACATGGGACAACACTTTGTGTGATCCATAAATTGTTGTTCTAAGTCTAGGTGTACTTTGTGTCCGTTTTATGTATGTTTGTAAAGATCCCCGCGACACAGGAATGTATATTCCTGATGCGGGAGTTGTCTCTTTAAAAAAAGAAAAAAAATACACCTTGGCCGCCACTCACCCATACCCGTACGAAACACACGCACATACTGTAGCATAAACATAAACTTTAGTTTTCAGCAACAACCCCATGTACATTTCATATACCTCGGCAACTTAACACACACATTATTTTTATAAATACCTATACATACATATCATACATAGAAAACAGCCTAATTCCGAAACAAATATTTGCAGATCATGCAAACACTTGATCCAAACCGCAGGGCAGGGCCACGCTTCGGCTTGCATGGGCCGGTTCGATGGAGTATTACCACGGCCTCATAGAAAACCGGTGTGAAACATCGCTTGCGCTGTGTTTCATCGAGTGATTCAAAATACCGGAAGCCCATACCCTAACTACTCGTACAGCCCCTATTCCATAAAAAATATCTCATGTCGAACGTTTAAACTATCTCAAATCTTTAAATATTGGCGTAAAACTTTGGGCCATTTAAAGTAAATGAGTAGAGTACTAGAAATATAAAATGTTGCCAAATTGTAAAGGACACTAAACGCCACCAGTACTTATTGCCGAACACTCCAAGATGATAGGACACTCATAGAACCTTTTACTCAAATTGGCCCAACAGGGTTGGCATCCCACCAAGCTCTTTAGGCCAATCCGTTGGCGAAACGTGACCCGTCACATTATAAACTCAATTTCGTTTTGCTTTATCACAGTAATAAAATTGTATCCTTTCCGGAGGATTTTAAGTTAATTAAAAATTTACTTCAAGTGGAAGTATTTTTTTAATAATAATTGACCTCTTGGTTTGGTGGTTGAACGTCGTGTTGATCCTGGCTGCCAGGGCTAGAAGTAGTAGGTCCGAATCTGACCCAGCACTAATAATTGTAATATGTGCATGCCCATTTTTTCTGTATCTTTATGTACGAGTATATNTCACAGTAATAAAATTGTATCATTTCCGGAGGATTTTAAGTTAATTAAAAATTTACTTCAAGTGGAAGTATTTTTTTAATAATAATTGACCTCTTGGTTTGGTGGTTGAACGTCGTGTTGATCCTGGCTGCCAGGGCTAGAAGTAGTAGGTCCGAATCTGACCCAGCACTAATAATTGTAATATGTGCATGCCCATTTTTTCTGTATCTTTATGTACGAGTATATATTAAGAAATGTAGTAGTATGTTAACCGTCAGTCTAGTTACCGTATTACAGGCTCTACCTAGTTTGAGATCGGATTTAATTTAAGGTGTGTGAAGTTTGGAGCTCCATTAGCAATAGTTACTAATAATAATCTATTCATTAATTCCCTAAGTTTTTTTTAAATTTTATATGTAAAAATACAAGCTTGCACAGAAATGCTTTTGAAACGCGACTCAACAATATCTATTACAACAATTACCCGTTGCAAGCACAAGACTGCAGACCCAGTGTGTCTGTAACTTAACGCCCAAGTCAATAGGCCCTATGACGCAGCTTCGATTCTTAGACCTTGAACATTACTGTACCTTCCTGATGGGTCCCAATACGAACATTTAAGATATGTTTCTTTACTTGAGTATGGCTCACGTATTAGGTATATAGGTAATAAAAGTTAAGAGAGAGAGAGGAAACTTATTTCTGGGGTATCTCTAGGTTTGAATGTTTATCTACAGATGTAAAAAAAATATGCAAGCACATAAAAATAGTATTCAAAAGGTTGGTACTTTTTTTTTCTTTTGACTATTCATTGTCGTGTCAAACCAAAGCCACAAAATATTAAAAAGAGTTGTAAGTGCCGTGGGAGAGCCAACATCAACAACAGCCACGCTTCGGCATACATGGGCCGGCTCGACCGGAGTGATACCACGGCTTCACAGAAAACTGGTGTGAAACAGCGCCTGCGCTGTGTTTCACCGAGTGACTAAGGATACCGGAGGCTCATAATCAAACCCTTCCCCTAACCCCCCTCCCCATCCCCCAAGGCTGGTAACGCACTTGTGACGCCTCTGGTGTTACGGGTGTCCATGGGTGGCGGTAATCGCTTACCATCAGGCGATAGGTCTGCTCGTTTGCCCCATATTCCATAAAAAAAAAGTTGTATGCAACGTTTTAATAAAGAGACGCGTGAGTATTACACGTATGTGCACAGCTTTTAGGATAAAGTAAGGGATAATATAAATTGAATTGTGATTTACTATAAAATTGTACTTGTACTGGGGGAGAGCCACGCTTCAGCTAGAATGGGCAGGCTCAATCGAAGTGATACCACGGCCTCACAGAAAATCGGTGTGAAACAGCGCTTGTGCTGTGTTTCACCGAGTGTGAATGAGTGAAGATACCATAGGCCGATTTTTTTATTTATTTTTACTTGTGGACGGGCCTTCAACCCACCGGGGTTTGCGGCGGGGCGGTGTGTGTTGGAATCGAACCGGCTTAAACCATACGGAGTGCCATTCTGCGCCTGTGACGGGAGAGATCCGGGAACCGCTGTCTTACGCCTTCCGGACCCCTCCCAGGAGATACCAGAGGCCCATACCCCAACCCCTCGCTCATCTTCTCCTCCCAAAGGCCAGCAACGCACTTGTGACGCCTCAGGTGTTATGGATGTCCATGGACGACAGTAATTACTTAACATCAGGCAATACACCTGCTCGTTTGCCATTTACTCAATAAGAAAAAATCTAGACTCTACTAGACAACGATTGTTCACAATTATCTATCAAAATACTTTTATCATCAACCCAAATAACCGAACAGCATAACGAAATTGTGTTTTGGCATCGGCCACTAAACGATGATGGCATCGTGTGTCACCTTTAAACTTTAGCTGAAATTCGCTAAGATCCCAGGAGAATATGCTCGTAGTTACGCTTGGCAAGGAGTTAATGGCAAGCTTGATAATGACAGCGCTGATGCCAAATGCTATTTCCTCCTACCAAGCTTTGGATATTAAACAACATTAAATATGTTGAAAGTGTAACAAGTTTACGGCAAGAGGGATATGGAACGCGTTTTGTAAGTATTTTTGTAATATAAAGGAAAACCAGCCCATAATAAGCGCATGGCGCGCAACTTCCTAATTGGTAACCGTAATTTAATATCCAAAATTTCAGTGTATATTTAAAAGTAATTGTTCGAGAATTTTCTCAGATATACAGACAAACAACGTCTCTAACATACATACTCACACACCTGCACTCTCGAATGTAGGCACTATAGTGATTTACAAACAGTGGGTGGCCCGAGGCACCTCAGGGTTCCAGGGTTTTCCTTCCACACCTGATTCCCCGGCTCTAGTACCCGCGATGGAGTGCGGTTTTAGTCGGTTCGAGTCCGACATACTATAGGAGGTGGTGTCCGAGGGGATTTCCACACGGGAAAAAAAAGGGATTATAGTGATTAATCTGCTTCAATGTAAGAAACGTCAATAAAAATCGAGGAAACTGGAGCCTACTATGTCACCAGTAGTGACAAAAGAGGGAAATGCTTTGTATATATATCCTCTTTGTTAGAATTATACGGTGTATAATGGATATAGCATTTGCTAGTCGACTGATTGGTTTCTCTACTGGAGAGCCGAGAGACCTGGACAAATCCGTCTTAAATCGTCCCAACAAAAAAGTAGATGTTATACAGAAAATGCATTTATCGCAACAATTATCTATCAGGATGTCCCTTGCTCTTAATCTGACCTCATAAACAGTTTATCTTATTCACTATTTTATCTCCTACATCCAGTTCCCATCGGGGATATCCGATGTGCACTGAATTAACGTCATCGCCGTCACATTTTGCATATTTCAATTAGATATAAATTATTTTAGAATTTCTATTTTAGCAGGGAGTGGAACCAGTGAAAAGGGGAGATTTATATCTGGTGACATGTAAACAGAATTTAAATTAAAATGTTACGCTAGACTTTTGTCTTTGTGCAAGGATAAATTAGAACCTCTTTTGAGGGGGCAAGTCTCCTGAACAGAACTCCACCATGGGACCTAGAGGCGAGAGAACTCTTGCGGCTATTTATCAAAGATAAGAGAAAAGAGAGAGAGAGAGACAGCGATAGATATGTAGATAAAAATAAAAAAAATTGTAAATGATATAACTAAATTAAAAAAAGATTGAATCTATAAATATATAACAGAACCCATCTATGTGTTACCAAGATTGTGAAGGCAACAAGAACATATCATTAATTTAACTGTTAATACATATCTGCCAATTCAATCAGACAGACAAAGGACATGTGAATGTTTAGCAACATTTTTTCGTTTTGCAATATTTACCTCGCTTGTTTTCGTTTGTCAGTACGCCTGCCAATGAGCCAATGAGGGAGTGAGGGCATGCGCAAGGTCATCCGTTCGACTGCGCGCACGCACCGCAGACTGTGTCATACGAACGCGCCGCACGTGGTACCGCGCACGTCCAGACTTTTATTATCGATCATTGTTAGCCTGTACCGACTAATTTAATACCCAGTTTTTGTCAAATATAAATTTATGAAAATCCTGTAATAAATTTGAGGCACTTCTAGAATTTAAATGGGGCAAACATGAGATTAAAATTTGAGCCCTGCGGTGTTACCCACTGTATAACACAACAGGGCGGGTAACGACGCGGGATAAAGAAAATCAAAACAAAAGTAGCTTAAGCTACTCCTTATATCTAATCATTAGCTATCGGTCTCGCCGAAATCGGTTTAGCAGTTCCAAAGATTAGCCGGAACACGCAAACAGACAAAAAAATAATAATATTGCTTTTATATATAAGTACCGTACATGCTTTCATAAGCATTTGGTGAAGAGCTGGTAATTTGAAATTACAAACTGACGCTTCAAATTTTATTTATTTTATATAGATTATTAGTAGCTTTAAGTATATGCCAAAAACAGCCATTTTAATGTGGCGTGAGCTAAGCTGGTGCGCATAACACCCTCCTCCTATTTTGCTTAAACGGTGGCAACGCATATGGGCCGCTGGAATTGGAGGATTCCATGGCCGGCGGTGTCCACTTACTATCAAACCCATTAGCCCATTTCATTTTTGTGTGCATGTTTCATAATTGTGTGTAAAGTCCACACATGATATATCCTTTTTGTAGAAGTTGTCTTTTGTATAGTGTAAGTTCAATAGTGCTCATCTAATGCTCACGTAATATATGTGAGTGACAATGACACGAAATTACGCCATCTAGTTCAAAGCTAACACCATTGATCTAGATCTGGAGACTATTCATTGTGACGAAGGTCGCGAGAGGTTCACTGGTACTAAATAAACTCAAAATCGAGTAATCGTCTAGCCGTCCTGCTTTTCAGCCAAAGNCAGCTAAACCGCTGCACCGATTTCATTGAAATTTTTGATGAAGATACTTTGATTCTTGAGAAAGGACATCGGCTACTCTTTGCTACGATAACCGACAAACACGCGGGCGGAGACGCGCACAAAAGTTAGTAACTCAATAAAGTAATAAATATTACCTATACTATACATATAAAACCTTGAATTCGCATTCAAGTGCTAAGTTACAGAAGTAAGTCAAAACCTGTAAATATTTAAATGTCACAATGGATTTTTGTCTATCCTCAATCAGGTGAAATGATTTTTAGAAATATTGTATTATTTTGATTTGAGTGTTTGGGTTCAATTCAAATGTCAGTTAATTCCTCTTGCGCCTTACAGATGTTAATAGCTAGGACGTTGGGCGCACTTGATGAGGAGTTGATTTCAATTTAAGTCTCCATAATTTGTTGCAATGCAAAAAAATGATTTTACATTAATAATCATATATTTAATCAAAGTTTTAGGTAACCGTAAAGTTCCTTAACCAACATTTATGCAATGTGTTTCCATTCTCTTAGCAAAAATCAGAATAAAACAAATCGATATTGCATTCAGTCTGGCTACGATTGAGTCATTCTGACATTGGCTACGTGCGCAAGGTCACGCAAGCCGGTACGATCTAGAGTAAAGGTTAAACCAGACAGCTATCGAGATGGGACGGTGAAGCGACTTGTGTATTACCGATGAGTAGAGAGTGCAATAAAATCACTAGGAATATGTCTATTGCTGTAGAGAACTTTACAAACATTTCTGAATAGGACACAAATATCACCTAACACCAAGACTCAGAACAATAATTTGTGAATCACGCTAAGTTCTGTCACCTATGTATGGTCGAAATCACTTCACTCAGTGCAGTAGAAGGCGGCAAGATGATCGCTTAGGGCAATATGTCACCTGTTCAGTAGGGTGCAGTTTATAATTTTATTTATTGATGACCATAATATAGTCTGTCACACTAAGGAGACTGATAAATATAAAACAGCAACAATAAACCTTTTACGTAAAACTTCGTCAATATATATATCCCCAATATCTTTGTATCACAGGGAAATATTAATTTATAAAATAAACATTTATTTCATTAGAAGAAAATCGCGCTCCGCCCGCTGTCTAACTTATACTTAATATCTACTTCGGTAACTTGTTTTTATTTATATTGCTGTTTCCAAACAAAACATTGTACGATCGAAATAGTTAATACTTAGTTACTATAGAATCTCGATTTAATATCACTATAAGTTTTTGTACTTTGGACCAAGAAACACACACAATATTAGCAAAGAGGTTATATCATTTAAAAATATTTTATGATTGATTTACAATTATTTTGTGGGTCCCTTAGGCCTACTACTGTAGGGTACGGCCTACAAGTGTTAAACCTACTCCCTTTCCTTCCTTATCTTAAGTTTTAATTTAAGTGCTAACAGATATTTTTGTGCTTAGAGGCTGCTGCGCTCACCGTTAAGAAAGTCGAGAATAAACCCAGTATGAGTCAAGACTCACAAATACCTTCTATTTGATTGTTCGGGCTAGTATAATGTGATGGTGCGATGTTCTCCTAGCCGCAGAAGATATTATAGTGTACAAGTGTGTACGCAAACACAGGTGCACTCTCTATTCCCTCTTTCTCATAATCCGATGGCACGGTTAGCAGACACGACTAGGAGGGATCAGCTCAGATCAGACTGACAGCTTTACGAGCTCTCCGAGGCACGGGGGTTCAGACCCCAACTGTTATTAAGTATTATATATATGTAAATATATTATCAGAAAAACTCATTAACACTTTTGGCCCGAGCCGAGATCAAAACTGAGACCTATAGATAGGCTGTTGCATACGTTAACCGCTAAACTAGAAAGGCAGTCAGTATACATTACTGACTGTCTTTTTAGACACGCAACACTCAAATGAATTTATTTGAGCTGCTCCTAAACTGCCACACCAGAGAACCACTGCTATTCATCTCTTGTTCGGTGTCTGGTTGTGATTTATCTAGAATTTATGTATTTACAAATATGTAGTATGTTTATCAGCAGAATAGTCAGTTTCTGCTTACTTTTAGACGTTACTATTTATATTATTAAAGTGAACTTTTATTACGTCTCAAATTTTTTGGTCTGTGTATCGCATGACGCGTGACGGTCGGCCAGTGTCCAGTGGCCAGTCGGACGGTGTGCCAGTTGTCCACGCTAATATGTTTGTTTTTGTCAGTGTTTAATGTTAATGTTGTTATTTATTTTCTTTATTACATTTATTTATTTGCATATGAAAAAAAGTTTCACTTTTACCGTGGTTTCATAAAACCACACAATCCTTTTATTTATTCAGAGGACGAACTTTTGTTCACGTTGTGACTCTGATCTACTCGTAATTTGTGGCTTACGGTCGTCCGTAGGCAATATAATTTACTTATCTATGTTTCCTTACTTTAAATATTTCTAACTTGTGGAGGAACGATTCAGATGTCCCTTCAATACAAAGGGAGAATCCTCCTACCAGGCGAGCTGATCGTACCTGGCGGGCCACTGCCCACCGGTTGATGTTGGGATGTTGTGTATATGCTAATCGGTGCGAGAACCTCTATTGCGCGATTCAAGAATAGTAGTTTCTTAGTTTCCTTCATTACTCCGCAGTTCGACGTATCTTCGGTAGATGTCGCTGTAGTGTGTTTCTGTTGTTGTTTTGTTTGTGGAAGACGCCACAAACTTATTTCTAAATCACCTAATATGATATTATTAATTATTTACCTAATTTTATACTGATCGACATTGTTTTGAGGAAATCAATCTTGACTTGCATAGAAAGGGCTCCGTAACATTATCTATACATTTCAAGTGTCTTCTTATTGCCGTTATTATTAATATCGAACAAAAAAATCACGTTTATTGTATAGGGCGCCATTAAATATTTATTTTTAGTATTTGTTATTATAGCGACAACAGAAATACATTATGTCTGAAAATTTCAACTGTCTTACTATCACGTTTAATGAGATACAGCCTGGTGATAGACGAACGGACAGCGAAGTCTGGGTACAGAATCCTAAAAACTACAGGTAAAATATATATACAAAAAATCTCCATATATACAAACTCGTGATGCAACAATAATACAAGTCATTGACGTCACCAGAGTATATATATATATAAAAACATATGTATGTAGAAAGTAGCTCGCGTACGTATTAACTCTCAATGTCAATGTCAAGAGCGTTGCGACACGTATTTGTATACACAGATGACTTGATCTTGAAGAATTATACAAATTATCACGTTGATACGGAAGTTAGTGCATGTGAACTTGTATTTTATTATCGCTTGTGTAATCTATATATATAAAAGCGAAATACTACTTACTGATTAATTTTGACTCTCAGAAATTTGGTAGGTTTTTTATACTCCTTATACTACGAAACTTCACCCCTGAGGGAGTATAATAGGCGAATATATAAATCAATCCCCTTTTGGGGTTAAAACGGGAGATGGTTGTTTGTATGAAAGTCCAATGTTAGTGATGTTAAATAATTAGTGCAGATTGATTTTAAATGGTATTTAAGTATAAGAATTATCGAAAACAACAAAAATAAAAAGGGATAATTTATTTAAAAATTGCGTGCAAATAACTAAATCCACGCGTACGAAGGTCGTGGACGGTCGCTAGTACAAATATAATTATCAGTTGAAAGCAACAGGTTGGTACTATTGCAATAGCCTTTTGTTGTCCACAAGTGGACATTCCCTGGAACCATATGAAAAGTAGTTTTTTTATACCACGCTAGCCAGACAGGTTGCTATAAAGCTTATTTGAAGTTTTCCTTGAAGTTCCATTCTTTACAGTTTTGTTACCATTTTTTTGTGCGGAAATCCCCTCGGATACCACCGATTGGTGGTTATGTCGGACTCGAACCGACTAAAAACCGCCCACAGTCTCGGGTACTAGAAGGGAGCCAGGTGTGCCCTCGAAAGAAAATCCCTGAAACCCCGACGTACCTCGCGCCACCTATGGTTCGTAGATGGCCCCCTCCTGTGTAGGATTTTTTGTGCTATTTAGAATTTTTTTTCTATTTAGAAAAGGGGCACAAGCACTTTATAGAGCTTGCGCCGCAACCTCGGCCTGCTTCTGCTAGGGTGACTGGTGGCCTCACGCCCGAGTTGCCTACGGTACCGGGCCCGTGTCCGGGCCTGGGCAGTTTTGTAATTTACTTGGGTCCTGTTGTGTAATACGTTTGAGCGCTTTCATCTGATGAAAATAATCAATTACAGGTGCATATATATAATAGATATAGTTTATAATACATCGGGAAAGAGGAGGTCCTCGACTCCATTGAATATGTGTTTATATTCATAATTTATGAAATGGTTTCCATAACTATTATGGGTTATAATAAAAGTCTGTTTCACTAATTAATTGAAAAATTTCGATTCCATAAACTTGTAATAAGCGGATTGCGGATGAAGAATTCAGCCAGTCAGGTGAGAGAGCCACATTTCGGCATGAATGGGCGGGCTCGACCGGAGTGATACCACGGCCTTACAGGGAACCGGTGTGAAACAGCGCTTGCGCTGTGTTTCACCGACTGAGTGAGACGATCATACTCCAAGCCCTCCCCCTATCTTTCAAAAGCCGGCAACGCACTTATGACGCCTCTGGTGTTAAGGGTGTCCTTGGGCGACGGTAATCACTTACCATCAGGCGATACATCTGCTCGTTTGCGCCATATTCCATTAAAAAAATACACCCGAATTTAGATAACATATTAATATTTTCTATCGATTAATCGTTATTGTTGTCGATATTAAAACGATCTATTTAAATATCGATATAGATGAAATTGAAATTGGACTGTAGTGAGCATAATCTTCAATAGCAAAATGAAACAAACGAAATATGTACATATTTAAATTCGTTCAGAAACACGTTCTCAATAATTGAATAACTGTTAATTGAACTGGTAACAGAATGAAAATAACAAGATTTCCAATTAAACAATGCATACTATGTTATACTTTATTTAAAAAAAAGTAAAGTTGTATAACAGTTTTGGAGCGATCGGAGGTTTTATTCTTTAAAAGCGTTTTTCTTTTTGTTTTAGGAAAACATATCTGAAGATAAATTGCAAAAATGAAGCCATATTTGATTACTTTAGGAATTTTTTGGTCTTAAATTCAGTTTTGGACAGTAATTATCGCAGTCCTTTTTTTTTACGTGGTGGAATGCCTTTACGCACTTCGCTCCCCCCCCCCCCGCGGGGACAGGGGGTTCGCTTTGTGTGGGACTCCTGACTGACTCCAGCCAAACTACCCCCTAAACCACCACGGTGTGCCACGCTGCGCCTGACGCGGGAGAGGTCCGGGAACAGCTTTCTTACGCCATCCGGACCCCTCGCAGCGCCTGCCCGTACTGAAGCGGGCTCCGTCGTCTGATGGTAAACTCTCAAATTGGGCGACGTACGGCACACGCGTGACGTCGCCCCCTGGCGGCTGGCCTGTAAGGCGGATGGGAGGGGGGGGAAAACCCGTCCCCCCCATCCGCGGCCAAACTCAGGGTCCTAAAGCATCGATCACTCGACTATTACCAAATAACCAGAAGATTAAATGTGTAAAACTTATAAGAGTATCTGGAATCAAAACGATCTCCGTCCTCCATAAGCGCAAGCCTGAGGGTGAAAGGTGAGGCCACCTATTACCAACAAAAATTTTCAACAACAAACAACACAGTATTTATGACTGTAATTATATAATCGATCTAAAAACAAACATGAGTCATATCACAATCTGAAATAAACAATTCGAAGATAAACAAAATTGCTTAAATACAATTAAAAACACAATTGATATTTATATCAAGTTTACGAGTCGACTTCAAAATTGAAAACATACTTTCGTTACGGTACGCCCACACATGTCATTGCAAATGACATTTCAACCATCCGATTTTTGACAGTGAGCGTTTGATGTCAGTCATAATGGAAACTAATGGCATTAATAAACAGCTGTTAGTTTTCCGTCACTCTGAAGGTTGCGTTACATAATGTTTACCTGCATACACTGTTACGTAAGTGGAAGAAAGAGATGAATGATACATTTTATTTTGCACGCTTCGTTACTAGGCAGGCGAACTGTTCATGACGGAGTAAAATTTTTAGTTACAACAAACGTCATCATCAGCCCATCGCAGTCCACTGCTTGACATAGGCCTCTTCCAAAGAACGCCACTTATTTCGATCCTCGACTTCTCGAATCTAGCTCCTGCCTGTAGTCCGTCCTACACTACTTTTGCCGAGACGCGGTCTCCACTCAAGAACTCTTTAACAACATGTCTTACGGAAAAAGAAGGCTTTGTTTACTATGAAGTAATCACATAGACTGTCTTTAACAGTCGCTGGTCAAAGGCCTCTCTTTAGAATCCATGGCCCTTTATGAACTTGATTGGGCAGACAGGCAGGGGAAAGCCCAGGCTTTCCCAAAGATAGAAAGGCGCAGCGTCGTTCCTGAAATAACATATAACGGGTCCTCTAGTTTTTAGTGATGTAGATCTGCGTAATGTGTTCCCTTGGTCGCGTCTAACGATACCCATAGCCGCATAGGTGGTTACACTCTATTAGTATTCTTAATCCGTAACCACACGGCTATATTTTATGTATCAACGGTTACATAAAGTTATTACACCACAGCACACCGATTTGCACCTGTTTCGATACAATAGTACGAATACAAAAAAGATTCTTACAATTTCACGTTGGTTACAAAAAGCTGACTAAACAAAAATAACATACCTGAGTATTAAAGAAATTTTTGTGTAGGAAACATTGTAGGAACGCAGATCTTATTAACTCATAGTCATTAGGCATTTTCATGACCGCATCAACAATGAACGACCTTACTGAATTTTTTGAGCAACTTCACGTAGGAAACGTTAAAAATATCTACATTTTAATATCACTGTTAAAGTTCTCGTGAGAAGTGAAGCACACGAAGAGAGTCCTTCATACAAACAAATAGGTTTAACGCATGGAAGTGTTCTAATGTTAAAAAAACCATGAAATATTAGATCAATTTGATATTGTACAAAATTCCATACAATGGCAGCTCAAGTTATAACGGTCAATGAAATAAAAACATTTCGATTGAAATTGGAAACCACATGATGTTTAGTACTAAAAAATCTGAGCAGTCTGCCTTGATGATATCATATATGAAGTAATCATTATTATCTATTTGCATTGTCATTTTATAAATCTCTTTCGTGATCATAGATGGCGCTAGGTGCAGGAGAGCAATCAAACCTAAATGACTAATGTAAACAATTCTGATACTGCTTTTTGAGTGCTCCTCGCTCAGAACTGGGTAAGCGTAAGGGTATCACTGACTCCGTTAAAGCTAAGGGGTAATTTCCTGACACTGGTTTGCAGAGGGTAATCGATCGATCGAGACTTATTAGGACGAATACAAAAAAGTTTTAATAGATAGAAGTGTTATGTGTTTTTAATTATTACTAAACCTTTTTTAAAAGATAGTTTCAGTACTAGGAATATATCATATATATCAAGGTCTTAACAAACATACATGAAACCAACACAAAGAATATAGAGCTGTTCCATGGTCGAACCCGTAACACAGCGCAGTAGGAACACGGCGTGGTGACTTAAACTTAAACACATTCATGCAGTCAACTATTTTATTTCTATTTCTTGTTACAAAGTGCGGTATTAGCCATAAANGCCATAACGTCACCAATAACACTTATAAAAACGATGAATATATCGATAATCTGCATAGAAACAGCGTCGTACCACCTCCGTCACGAGACTAAGTGACCTATCAAGTTGCAGCAATAAGTAACCAATAAACAAACATGTATGTGATGAGTGAAAGTAGATAATGGTATCAGCTGATAGCGGTAAGCGTACAGTGATAATAAAACAGGTAAGCTGCTATTTATTAAAAAAAAAAGTGCGTGCGTACAAAGTACACATGTCAGAAGTGAAACTTCTTAGCTCTCTCCCACCTCTCGCTCCACGGCACTGTGCGTGATACGACAATCGCTCTATCTCACTTTTTCTCTCGATCTTTCTCACTTGCTTGCTCCCTACTCTCACTCCATATCTAGTTGCTTCATGCTACGTTCGCCCTGTCTTACTCTCTCTCAATCGGTCTCGATCGCTCTCTCCCTCTTTTTCGACACTTCCGTTGCATACTTGCGTGACGTTACATTTGTAAAAATTTTACCCTCATGCGCCTAAAGAAGTTTCACTTCAAAACAATTTTACTAACATTTGAAACAGTTGCGGTTTGTTGTTTTTGATACTAGCAGTTTTTTTTATTGCAAAGATTAAGCCGCTGATGTGATGAACTTAAAATTTTGGTTGTGGAATAGGGGGCAAACCAGCAGACATATAGCCTGATGGAAAGCGGTTATCGCCGCCCATGGAAACTCCAACACCAGAGGCGTCACAAGTGCGTTGCCGGCCTTTGGGGGATGGGCAGGAGTTCCCACGGTAATATACTACAGTAAATTTCTACGTTGAAAGCATACACTACAAATTTTTACTTACAATTTGACTACACGGTTGGCCTAGTGGTTTCAGTGGTCGCCACACCGCTTCCTACAGCGCCAAGTGTTGTGGGTTCAAATCCTACATGGGACAATACTTTGTGTGATCGACAAATTGTTGTTCTAAGTCTGGGTGTACTTTGTGTCCGTTTCATGTATGTTCGTAAAGATCCCCGCGACACAGGAATTTATATTCCTAATGCGGGAGTTGTCATTTTAAAAAAAAAATGATTTTTGAAAGTTATATGCTGTTTATTATTAAGCTTATGTATATAGCCACCTGTAGAGTCGAGGCATTTTCTTATTCTTAAAATTTTTCTCCCTTCTGTTTAGCGGTGTATAGAGGTTGATCTCTGATAAAATCATAAGTGCGAGTCTAAAAATATATATAGCGATTTTAAACATGATATTTGTGTACGGTATGTATCAGTTTACGTTTTTCCTTACACAAAAGACCCCGAAAGCGTATCAGCCCTGTTTTTTGTACGACTTAACAAAACGTCTTGTCGGATTATCATGGTAGCACGCAGACACAACAATAAGGCTGTCACTCACTGAAATGTGTACTATAATATATAAATAATCCTTAGCAAGCCTGTCTACAGTCGCTACTACAAAGCTTCCACACCATTCTTACTCGAATCGGATTATTATGTAGCTGCGGCCTTGTATTAGAGAATATATGAGGACAGTGTTCTAACACATTTTTGTATACGAAAATAACTGATTACATTTCTACAATCATTTATTTACTTTAAGACTTACAAGGCTATTAAATTGTGAACGCCATCGATACATCGCATCTAGACAACATACCTGAAACAAATAAAAAAATAGTATGAAAATATGTGAACAATCATATGTACAAGGTAATAAAATCATAACTTGTCGATGACTGTACCTGGAAGATATATATAAAAAAAATCTATAATGGCGGGAGGGGAAGGGGGCTTTATAAACGCAATAGAATCCAAAACAGTGATATCCAGATTTTTTTCAGTTTTTCTGTGTGTATGTTTGTTTGTACGTTTGTGCACGCTAATTTCAAAAACACCTTCAACGATTTAAATGTGGTGTTCATTAGTGCGTTTCTGTTTGCTCTACTTAACATTTAGTGTTTTTTTTTACTTCAATCGGTTCATAAATGAATAATACAGGAACCGTAACGCGTTACGTAACGAAGCGGTATCCCTCCCACGAGAAGTTATCACTTCAAAAGTTCCATCAATTTGAAAAATCACTACGATAACCGACCTTACTCAGGTAGAGCCGCAGGAAAAAGCTAGTATAGTTTATAGTCATAACAATCGTTTTAGCCTTCATGACATACCAGACAATATATAATCCTGAAACATTTAAGAGGTTTACTAGGTTACTTTTGAAAAGAATCTTCCTTTACATCATTGAGCTCTTCTTCTATCCTACATTTTCTATCAGGTATCATGCTGCCATGACTGACTAATCCATCATAGCTCGGCCTGAACCATTGAACTACAAAATTGAAGTTTTAGAATCGAATGCCAATCGAAATTTACATATTGTAAGCACCCACTAAGAAAATTCAGCCTTAAAGTTGTAAAATAAGACATGATATGCTCCTAGCCGATTACGGCCACGGCGGCCAGTCTCAACGGAGACCAGCCAAATACGCAAGAGATATTATAGTGCACAAGTATGTGCGCAAACACAGGAACACTCTCTGTTCCCTCTCTCTCATAATCCGATGGGACGGTTAACCGACACGACCGGGGAGAGATAAGGTGCAGGATCGACAGCTTTACGACCTCTCCGAGGCACGCGGGTTCAGACCCCGACTTCCAAACTCCGAGTTGTTATTAAGTATTTATATAATCAGAAAAAGTCAATAACACTTTTGGCCCGACCCGGGCCCAACCCGAGACCTCTTGATTGGCAGTCGCATACTTCAACCGGTAGACCAAAGAAGAAGTTAAAAAAAAATAAGACATGATAGGTAATATGTAAGTATCATTTTCAAAGTCAGAAACATGCAACGGCAGTACGTGGTAATAGTTACATAATAAAATACAAACTTCAGCTGATATTGAGTAACAATAGCCGGATAAAACAGAAGTTCCCATAAATCATGTTAGCAATAACCTCCTAAAGTACAAACTTTGTGCTAAACGTTCTGATATTGGTGTAGGACGCTCTAGGTTTGGTAATACTGGCCAGAGTTTTGACCGCACTGCACTAAGTTAATAAACGAAGTCGCAATAACGTGCTGCCAACATTTTATGATTAACGCGGAAAGTTCAATACACGTTACAACAAACCATGTTTTTGAATTTTGTTTTATACTTATTATTACTATTATTTTTTATTACTGAACTCATCCTGATGGAAAGTATGATTAAAATCCAAAAGAAAAGCCACCATACTCATGGCAAATGCAAACAAAGCAGCATAGTGGTCCATAAAATGGATGGCTTAGCGAGATGCTTCTTGGCGACGCGCTTAAAAGACCCGAGATCATAGTGAGAGGAAAGCATATGCGGACTTCTAATAAAAGACTGCTTGGTATATGAAGGCAAATGCGGTCACTTGGAATCCTTATGAACAATAAATCTATACAAATGTGTATATCTATTGGGTAGTGATATTGACGGCTAAACTGAATGCTAAGGAGGTCGGGGGCTGATTCTCACACAGGACTAATAATTGTGTGTCATGGTCATTTGTTTTGTGTGTGTGGTTTTAATCTATCTAAGATATGCATTTTATATTTTTCAAGTTCCTTTATCAACAGATTGGTTACCATTACGTGTGAAAATCTCCAAAACCCATCACCCCACAGGGGTTTGCGGCGGGGTAGTGTTTCGGAATCAACTAAAACCACACGGTGTCCCACTCTGCGCCTGAGAAGGGAGGGATCCGGGAAATGCTGCTATAAACACGTCCGGACCTACCAGGACCGATTGGTTATCATAGTTCAAGAATATATCTGGTTTGGGATCAGATGGCCGTGGGTAAGATGTGTGAAATTTTCATTGTCATATAAAATATATTTGCTTGGAAATAATAATAGAAAAAAAAACAACATTATTTACAAGTGGCAAAAATTCTTCCGCATTATCGTCTACCGGTAACGTTCCCAAAAGGCTGTATTTCCACAGAAAATGGCACTGCTAATTCTCTGAGCTAGAAAAATGCTGGTCACGAGAAGAATCAATCAGTTGCTTGGCTAGTTGTTCAAACATAGTTTGAGCACTCGGTCTCCACGAACCTAGCGTCTCAACGGTTCAAACTATAATTCCCTATTAGATATTCGTGTTTACGCTGTTTGAGGCTTTCTGCAGAAGAAGCAGCAGCTCCGGCATACTCAGCTGTACTTTGAAGATGAGATGTCTGGAGAGTTTCGACGCAAGTTATTCCCATCTTCCATGTCAGTAACGACATACCATCCGGTCTCTTGCATCTACTTTGTTTCGTAATAACACATAATTCCACCTTCTTATAATTCGCTACTTTAGTTGCACCTTGATATTTGACCATTTATAATATATTTGAAATTGACTGGTCCGGCTAACCTCGGTATCGATTATCGTTATAACCCTGTTGTTTTACTGTCTACACTTGTGGGCATCTAGAGGTCGAAAATCTACTGCATTTCATGATAATACATAATTCCACCTTCTTATATATATTAGATTTTTTTTTTATGGAATAGGGGACTTACGGGCAGTTCTATCGTCTGATGGTAAGCGATTACCGCCGCCTATGGATACCCGTAACACCAGAGGCGTCACAAGTGCGTTGCCGGCCTTGGGGGATGGGGAGAGGTTGAGGGGATGGGGAGGGGATGAGGGGAAGGGTTGGATTATGGGCCTCCGGTATCCTCACTCACTCGGTGAAACACAGCGCAGGCGCTGTTTCACACCGGTTTTCTGTGAGGCCGTGGTATCACTCCGGTCGAGCCGGCCCATGCATGCCGAAGCGTGGCTCTCCCCGGTGTAAGTATAGACAGAGTAGAGTCACTTATATAAAGATAAATACAGCCTCAGATACGCGGCCCTCTCTAAATTCCTTACTTCTCTTTGATCCCGATGAACATTAGAAAAGAACGTATAAAAATAGCATTTCTCAAATCAACAAAATTGAAGCCGCAAGCAAAACTCAGCTAGCTATTTTTGTATCACAAACACGAAACCTTTTGCCTCCAGCTTAACAATTCTCGTATTACAGTAAAGCGGGGCAGGGACAGACGTGGCCGCCACACAGTCTGGTAAATCCAGACGCTTGGCTGCCTACTACCGGCCGTGTGTAGGCGTGTAGATATGTATACACTGTATACAGATTAACACAAACACGTGTATCATATCGCTGTTTGGCATTCAGAACCGCGAATGTAAACAGAAAACTATTAAAAGGTCTATTTCAAACAATGAAAATCTACGTTGAAAGATAGATAAAATATGTTTTGAGTTATGTACGCAATAACAGCAAATTGTGAAAGCGACCTGTTCATTATAAAATACTTCTATTATATACGTATTTCATTTCTGAATAGTTATAAAGAGGCTTTTAATATAACGAAGTTTATTTGGTGGCAAATTGATTTGTACAGTTTTGTTATTACTTTGATAACATTTTCGTTAACTTCTGCTATAGATAAGTTGTGTTATTGATATTGTGAAGACCTACCTATCAGTTTATCTGTTACGTTTGATTGAAACGTCTTGTAAAGAAAAAAACCGCATAAACATAACAAGCATCCCAATGACTTGGTATCTAAGTAAAAATGATCATAGCAGTTTAAATAAATAAGAAGATATAATAAAAAAAGGTTTAAATCATAATAAATAAATAGTTATTAATTTGCTCAATATTAATACAAAAATTAAGCGCGACTGATAATTATGGAAACATGTTTGGACACTGTAATTTGTCGAATGTTCAATAGTGCCGAATGAAGCATGTTATTGTTCCGTGTCATTTATTTAAACGAATGTAAAAACTTGCAAAGTTCAAATACTACACTAAGGTTAATTGCGCTGTACTTAATAATAAATTGCAACTGTAGCATTCTTGGTACAGTGTTATAATATTACACTATAACATCAAAGACCGTTTTTGTCAGACATTTTCTTGAATACAAGTAGAAGGAAATGGGAATATGTGGTATTGAAACTAAAAACTACCCAGAAAGCTGGCCTTAGGCGTGCTACTCTGGAGAGATCTCGATGTGATTTCGTTTCTGTTATTAGCACTCTTTAAAACTTACGATCATTTTTATTATGATGTATAATTTATCAAATCAGAGAGTAGACCTAGTATATAAAAAGAGACAAACGCCATTGTTGTGTATCGAATATTTGTGTAAACTTAAGACGCATGTGCACGTTAAACCCATTAAACAGCCTCGGTGGCACAGCGGTAGCGTAAGCGACTGCTGAACTTGAGGTGTCGCGTTCGATTCCCGGGTCGGACCAAATATTTGTAAGATCTGCAAATATTTTTTTCGGATGTTGTGTGTTTTCCATGTATAATGTTTCCGAAAGGGGGTGAAAAAAGAAACGATATTTATCGAAATTGCCTTCATTTCTACGGTAACAAGAAACTTTTTAAGTTAAATTTATCACACAAGAGTTCTTTGAAACACTCGGTCGGCTGCTTCCAAGAAAATGATATTTGATCCCACTTACTTTCATGACTGGATACTCTACTGAAACCTAATCAAAAAGGTTCTTGAACTCATTATTTTTATGCCTGAGAATAAAAGAATAATGGATTTTGAGAATACCTTATGTTGCCAAATTTAGTTATATGGGTACGGCCTAGACCGCGTCTTGGCAAACATAGTGTGGGACGTCCACAGGCCAGGTGGGGTGATGATCTGTGCTAAACGGCTGGCAGGAGCTGGATGCGAGAAGCCGAAAATCGAACCAAGTGGCGTGAAATTGGAGAGGCCTATGTCCAGCAGTGGACTGCGATAGGCTGATGATGATGATGGGCACAGCCTGTTATATATCGACCGAAAAAACAACTATTTTTTGTGTTATGCTTGTGTGTTGAGCTATAATTTTGAATTTAAAAAAAATACGTAAATTCAAAAGAAATTTCACGATGTCGGTTTATGATCAACCAAATAAATATTATGGAGTTGTACTATTACTGACCTTCAGTCCTGATATGAACACAATTTCTTAATTTTGTACTTTTGTGTTTTTTGTTGTATAAAAATAATTTTAATTAAATGTTAAACTTTTTAAAACAATCCGATATTTGATCGATGAGATCACATTCGTTTACTAATAAAAACAAAAGTCTCATAAAAATCAAATGAGTGC
Source organism: Hyphantria cunea (assembly GCA_003709505.1). Taxonomy (NCBI): domain Eukaryota; kingdom Metazoa; phylum Arthropoda; class Insecta; order Lepidoptera; family Erebidae; genus Hyphantria; species Hyphantria cunea. Next base: position 18,905 of record PKRV01000085.1, on the reverse strand, counting down.
AGTTTCAATCAGAACTTCGGAAAACAATTCGCAATTAACTTCAATTTATATCTAAATCCATTTGCATTATGACCCAACATACCTAAACCATCCCTGATGCATTTTATAGTTAACTCATCGTCTTCTTGGCCTTCATCCCAAGACTTGGGGTCGGCTACTAGTTCAACCGGTTTTACCTGAATATCAGTTTTTATACAGAGCGACTGGCATCGGACCTCCGCAAACCTGAGTGTGAACTGAATTCGAAGGTTATACTAGTTGTCAGTATATTTCAGGGCACTGACTTCCCAACAACGATTGCTGCTATAGATGGTCATGACAACCGGGACCGACGGCTAACATGCTCTCCGAGACACGGGCGGGAAAATCGCCGTATTCCATATTCCGGCCTGCTACTATGAATTACTTGTAAAAAAAACCCAACAGCAGTCCAACCCGGGAATCGAACCCGAGACTCTTATTCTACAGTCGCTTACGCTAACAACTATACCAACGAGGCAGTTATATTAAACTAAGCATCACCAAATCCTGAGATGAGGTATTTGTACGAGGGCTCTATAATTAGCATAATTAGCACATAAATAGGGCAAAGTCAGCAATGGTACGTTACAATGGTGCGGTATTAATGACAACGAATCTATCAGCTCAATTTGACCATATAGGCTGGTGTTATGTATGCGTACTACAAAGATATAAGGGTTCCGATGAATAGGTAAAAGAATAGGTAAAACGAGATGACAGGAAAGCCTTAATTAGTAAACAACTTAGTACCTGCTCACAGTGTACGTATGTAAAGTTTATGTATTAGTGTGTATCATAGTGTATGTATATAAAGTTTATGTATTACTGTGTATATATATTTATTTATATTTTTATGTATATGTGTAACTTCACAAATATATATATATTTTTTCCCACCACAATGTATCTACCCCACAAAATTTCTACACCATCCAAAGGTTGGCTGGTAGAGAATGCCTTGGGCATTAAGCCCGCCGTTGTACATGTGTGCATGAAGTTTTAAAATAAAATAAATAAATAAAAAAATGTGCAATGATAATATAGATAAGTAAGAAATTATTAGTAAAATTTATGAGATAAACATAAGCGCCCTCGTTTTCGCTAATAATAAATATTGGATGTCTCACTTGACAAATGGTATCTCGCATGTGTGGAGATGTAGGTGGAGAACAAGAAATGTTTTTTTACGTTCACCGATTAGAACGTCATAATGGTTTATGAAAAAAATGCTTAGATTTACAGATTTCTCAGGTTTCAAGAAACTGGATATATTCAATTCAAGGTTGAATACTTCTTCTAACAAGAATGTTCTACAACATCTATTCGTTTACTAATTAATTAATTTCACCCTATCATATCGCTTCCAAACTTCTGCACAGTAGATTTTGATTAGCTTTAGAGGTGGTTTCCTGTTTTTTGCGTAAATTTTGTGCTTTATGTCTCATCGATCTAGCCACAATGAGCGTGACGGCATGCAGCTAGTTTTATAAAAATCTACCAACGTTTGTATATTTTGTTATAGAAGCCAAAAAGAATCTAATGCATCCTTCACTATTATTACTAATACGTATACCATAACTATTATTGAATACGAAGCGGGAAGTTAACATTTTACATTACCCAACAGACATACTTACAAAGCTATTACTACAATCTGTTTGTATGTGATTCTGATCAGCCTAACCATACAGAGTAACCATTGTCGTGGACGCTCGCAGACAAAGTGGCGGCGCCCTACTCAATAGGTACTATAAGAAGCCAGTCTGTAGTAACGGAGTAAAGACGCGCTTGTGTCGGATGATCCAATTTACTTGTGTAAACTTAAATAGAAGTGCTTTAGGGGGTGTTCAAATATGCCATGTTAGCCTACGTCCAAGATTTGTAACAATAGAGAGATACGATGTGTATCTCGGCGATGTTTGTCTTGTCACTACAGTTATTTGTCTTAATCAATACATGAATAAAGTTTAATATATCGCTTGTATATTTTATACTACAACGCTATTGCAGCTGTAGCTGTGTGAGGCATGGGGACCTCTAACTCTATTAATTACAACAGTGTAAACAACATAACAAAATAGTAGATTCTGGTAACGAGACTTGTAGAGGATGAGTCTTTATAATCTGAATATTTTAACATCATCTTGATCATTTTTGCCGAAAAACGTCCACAGCATGAACAACCGATTCAGTGCTGCCCTCAAATTATTACTTTTGTATTCATTTCTGAATGTTGTCACGATGTCGAAATATTAAATAAATTATAAATATTTTCGTACACTTTTAACTCATAACGTCAGTCCCAAAAGTAAGCAGGGCTTGTACAATGGATACTAGACAACTGATATTGATACATATATTCTTTTTTTTGTAAATACATACATAAATATTTGCAGATCATACAAACATTTGGTCCGGCTCAGGAATCGAACCCGAGACCTCTAGCACAGCAGTCGCATACGCTACCACTGCGTCATTACATTCAATTCCTTAAATCCAACCTGTAGGTGACGCAAAGCATAATAAAAGTTGATATACTTATTAAAGGTGGCGGTACTGCAATTATTTTAATAGACCACCCAAAACCATTTAATCTACACCCTTCATTCGAGATAAAGGTGTTCAATAAAGATTACAGCTACAAGTCAATTAAAAAAACTTGAAGAAACTTTCCCTTTTAATCCCACCATTTTGAACTTGGCCATTAATAACGGTGGATGGCTCAACAAACTGTTAATCAATACAAAGAATTGAAAAAATCTAAATTACTTATCCCAGATGAACGGGCAGAAATAATTGAGTCAGAGGGAGTAGGGAACAAAGGAAAACGCGTGGGCGAGGCGTTTCTTTAAGACGCCTGTCCACCAGAGCGTTTAATGTTATAAACTTCGATTTGCTCCTTACAAGAATTATTTTTATGGTATTGTCACAAGTGCGTTGTCGGCTTATGGGAGATGGGGAGGGGAGTAGGAGAGTCACACTTCAGCAGGTATAGCCTCCCCAGCCCCTCCACCCATCCTCCAAAGACCGGTAACGTACTTGTGACGCCTCTGCTGTTTCGGGTGTCCATAGACAGCGGTAATCGGTTACCATCAGGCGATATGTTTACTCGTGTGCCCCTATTCCATAAAAAAAACTTAGGATTTTTTTACCTGTCTAGTATTAATATAGAATTATACAGTGTGTGTTTAAATGTGAGAAAATGTTCTCACATTTAAACACCGAATAGAATTGTGAAAGATAAAACAATCAATCGTTATTGTTCCTTAAATTTGTTACGCTCAACTGTGTAAGTACCTTAAACAAAATGTATTCGATACTTCAAGATAAAATACTTCAATAAAAGATATTCAATTACTGATATGTAGGTTACATAGGAATTACGACACAGAATCTTAGAGAGACAGATTTGTAATATATAACTGTCTGTTCGGCTATCGATATTACCAAATTGATACAAATATTTTACAGAGACATGATGGGTGAAAAACGTAGTGTGGGACGTCCATAGGCCAGGTGGAATGATGATCTGCATAAGACGGCTGGCAGGAGCTGGATGCGAGAAGCCGAGGAACGAACTAAGTGGTGTGAAATTGGAGATGCCTATGTCCAGCAGTGGACGGCGATAGGATGATGATGATGGGTGAAATAATCGACCAAAAACGAAACTGGGAAAAGTGCGTGAAAATAATATTTATAGCTCTCTGGCAAATATAACATTGAAAGGTTGAAGAAAACACGTTTTTGACAGTTCATTTGATCAATTAAAACAAAATTTACATTAGAATTGTAAATCTTGTACTAGTCTTGCAATTTGAGAGTACGAACGTTATTTTAACAGTCACGAGTAGGTGTTACTAGTTTAATGAACACATTAAGGACTTATTAATGAGAAATAGGGAATAAAATAGATGCAGTAAACAGTGTATCTTGTATACTGCCGAAGTGACTCTACTCTGCCTGATGGAAAGCATAAGCAGAATCTAAATATGATGATCGCCATACTCATTGCCAATGCAGACAATGAAACAGTGCAGCATGGCGACCAACATCATGGCTACCCAGTGAGATGTTTCTGCGTCATGGGGCCTGCGGTTTTGCTTACTAACGAAAGACGAATGCTGTTAATTTTAACCCCCGACGCAAAAAGAGGGTGATATAAGTTTGACGTCGATGACTCTCTGTGTGTGTCTGTAGGCATCGTAGCTCTCAAACAAATGGACCGATTTTGATGGGGTTTTTTTCATCTAAAAGCCATTTTCCTTACGGTGGATTTTAGCTATGTTTGGTAAATATCGGTCCGACAGTGTAAGATGATGTAAGGAATTTTTGGTGTATGAATACTTGATTAAGAGCTCGTGTAGCTGGACTTTAGAATTGTTAATTTTAGCTTGTGTTTTTACTTTGGTCTTACAGTATAGCTGAGATCAGCTTGGGTCTATTACCTTCTCAAATTTAAGTTCAGTCGGTGCAGAACTTTAAGGGTTAGGTTTACACCTCACTGATCGAGTCCCCGATAGACTAATATGAACTCAGATAACTACAGACTTCGGTTACAAAGGTTTTAGATAGAGATACATATGTCAGATATCATATAACAACATTACAAATCAGCAAGTGTTATCTGTTAATATGTAATATGTATATCTGAAACTTTATTAGGAATCGGTGAAACTGGACCTTAGAGTTTTTGATCTGTACAAAAAACCTACTTAACGTTCTCGATATTTAGATGAAAGTAATAAAATAAAATCTCTATACAACTGCAAGCTTATACTGGTATTCCAATATAATAGATATTACGTAAAAAGTAATCGTAAGAAGGGATACGAGGACCAATACTCGTTCAATACAAGATAAATAAATCTCCTAAAAGAGTAAGTAATCAATTGACTATATATTTGGGCCGCCTTACGCTGTCTCCAATACTTTGTTCTGATTTATTTCGAGATCATTCGTAAATTTAAAAGGTATTATTTATTTATTTGGTAGGTTTTTAATGTCAATTGAAGGTTTATTCAAGAAAAGCTGCCTTTCAATGTAATGTATTTAAAGATATTTGAATGTCATTTAATATACAAATGGAAATAAATGCGTACAGACAGCATACCTACTTTTATAGTTATGTCTACGGCTGGACAACAAAGTAGTTCAGCCAGTACTGTACCAGCCTAGCAAGACTGGTTGGTATATGCCTTGCCAGATGGTTTGATATAAGACTAACATTGCTGGTTGGTATATAATAGCACCCAGATACAGAACAAAAGAGGCCTCATAGTCCAGTTGCACTCGGTAATTAGAAACAATCACTGAGGGTAAGCAACGACGGCGCGGTCAGTACCTGGATGGGTGAGCGCTGGTGACATGTTACCACGAGGGTCACCGTGATTCGGAGGTCCCGTTAAGTAGTCGGTCCCGGTTATTATCATAAGATAACGAGGAGGAGGACGAGACCCGAGTCCAGCANGTCCAGCCGTGGAACATTATGGGTTGTTGATGATGATTGATGACAGAACAAATGACCGTAGTCATCACGCAATTATTTCTCTTGGGTGAGAATTCAACCTATGAGCAGTCAGAGCTATTAAACACTACAGCAATAGACCAGTCATTTACGCATACATACATATATATATATATATATATATACTTTACAAAAGAAATCGAACCCGGGAACAAAAAGGCGCAGACAGATGTGATACTTTATACTACTTGAATGAAATAAATGTACATATACTTAGTGACTTTTACGATTCACACAATAATGTCATTTTAAACTATTCATGAATGCATAATTTATATGTACGTATAGTGGTACTAATTGTATGCGGGTGGCTCACACCACATGTAATTGCAGTAAACAATAAGGTGGTCCACGCGTGGACAAAAAATTGTGTAGGTAATTGAACATGCAAAGTTATACCAATCTATGATTTACAGTAGGACAAGTCACGGACAATCACAGGCATTCAACCAATGAGTTTATTATGGAAACTTTGTTTTCAAGCAAAAATTTAAAACCCCCTACACTAGTACCTAATCAAGTCATTACACGCCAAAAATTCCTTACATCATTTTGGAGAAAAAAACTGATACTCTTACACTGCCGGATCGATATTAACCAAACATAGCTAAAAACCACCGCAAGGAAACTGTCTTTNTTACACTGCCGGATCGATATTAACCAAACATAGCTAAAAACCACCGCAAGGAAACTGTCTTTAAAATAAATAAAAACCGCATCGAAATTGGTCCATCCGTTTGAGAGCTACGATGCCGCAGACAGATACACATACAGACAACGACCTTTGAATTTATAACACCCTTCTTTTTGCGTCGGGGGTAAAAATGATAAAAATAACTTGAGACAAGCAGAGTCAAATGCATACAATGTTATGCAAGCTTATGCCTGTGGTAGCCGACTTGCTCACGGGCGGCAGTAGTCCCTTCATTAAGCCAAAGTTCCTATGCATAGGGCCCGTCGCTTCTTTAGCCATTTCTTTTTATTTAATAGAGGGTAAACGAGCACGCGTATCGCCTCATAGTAAGCGATTACCGCCTCCCTTGGACACCCGCAACACCAGAGGCGTCATTAGTGCGTTGCCGGCCTTTGGGCAATATGAAGGGGGATGAAGGTAGGGGTTGGGGTATGGGCCTACGGTATCCTCACTCACTCGGTGAAACGCAGCGCAGGTGCTGTTTAACACCAATTTTCTGTGAGGCCGTGGTATTACTCCGGGCGAACCGGCCCATTAAGGTCGAAGCGTGGCTCTCTCACGGTATTAGTTTAAATAAAAGGCAACTCTTTATAAAATACAACTCCTGCAGTCACAATACATTCTGTGTCGCGGGGACTTTAGACATACATGGAAACAGACACCAAGAACGTCTAGATACAGTTTAAGATTATGTGGGTCACACAAAGTGTTGTATGATGTAGAGACGGAACCTACAACCCAGAACGCGATAAGTGCCCGCTTAACTACATGCAGTTGAAAGTCTTTTATGTCATAATGTCCCAAAAAAGATCAGAAATATATGAAAGTTATACTTCTGTAGTGTATAGCATGTGACATCGACAGATACAAACAGAAAACTGCGCGGCAATTATGCAAATGCATTAAAATCCGCTCATTGTGTTGTGGTCGTGAAGTAGAACGCGATGCCAATTGTGCGGAGTTGTGTCGTTGTCAAGTGGCCGACACGCTTATATGGACGTTTTGTTCGTCCCGACTGATGTTAAGCGAACTTCGCTTTTATGAGCGAAGCGTCTTTCGACTTTGAATGTTTGAACTTTGCGGTGATTTACTCATCTGTAATATATTTGTATTGATACCGGTTTCATAAATACAGATAATTGTTTTAATTTAAACTTTTTGGGTTTGTTTCTATCCGTATTGAGACGACTAAAGAATACAGAATGTCACAAGTCCCAACCGCATTTTGTTCTTTGTGCAGAACTTCCCGGGGATACCATGGACTGGTGGCATGTCGGATTCGAAGCGACTAAAGCCGCACGCCGCCTCAGGTACCAGGAGTCGGGGAACCAGTTGCACCCTCGAAAGGAACCCCTGGAACTCTGACGTACCACGGACCACCTACGGTTTCGCGTTTCCTTACTTACTACACACCCCGGCCTGCTTCTGCTAGGGTGACAGATGACCTCACCTGTCACCCCCAGACTTGCGTTTATGGAGGAATGAGATCGTTCCTCCGGCGCCTGAGTCGTCTGCGCTACCGAGCCCTTTTCGGGGCTTCTAAACCTCTCCCCTCTACCGGTCCCGCATCGCCGTCTCCTTCGCACCTTATTCATTTCATAGGGTGTATGATACGACTAACGGAGCGAACTACAAAGGACAACATGTACTGCAAAGAGGAAGAAAACTCAAAACAAATTATAGACCAACCCAGCTTATCAGCGTGATTTAGTAGGACGAAACCTGATTTCTAAGGACATGCTAATATTTAGTTATAGATCCGGTTTGAACAAGCGGGATGTGCTGATCATACCTTAATTTATAATAAACACAAAGAACTATAATTACCACCTTCTTAGTTGCCTCTGAATTTTCGATTTTAGAAAATAACAAGGAACAACTTTGATCGCGACTGGCTCCCAAAACATTAAAAAAAAACTCTCAAAATGACAATAGGGAGTATAAATTGGTCTAAAATTAAAAGGCCAATGAGTTAGCGAATTAGGGTGCATAAATTGTATTTAAACTTTGTTCTATAAAATTAAAATTAGTCCCATTATCCATAACAGATAACGATGTTAATTCAACTGAATTCTGATAATTAGCAAGTTGGCAAACTTCCTCACGCCATATTAGCATTAATTGTCATTTAATTGGCTCAAACGCTCACTGGTTTTGTTTTAAAAAATATTATTCAAAATTTTTAGCATTAATTTTAAGGTTATTGTAATTCTGTCTTAGAATACTCATAACTAGCGACCCGACCCGACTTTGCACGGAAGTCTTTGATATTCTCGGATTACATCTAGTGCAATATGCATGTAAACCTTTATCTTGAATCACTCTATTAATTGTTGAAACCTGCATTTAAATTCGTTGAGCAGTTTAAAAGATCTAAGCGAAGAAATAGCGAAAGGGATTTCATTTTTACAAGCTTTTATTTAGTTTCACTTGTCCCGCTGCATGTCTGTCTGTAATTAAATCTTGCAAGTTAAATATTAAACATTTCCCGATTACTTATTGAGCTATGAAATATATTTTTTTTATTTCATTTCATTTTTATTTCATTATTGAACACCACTAAGTCAAGAAAAGAATTACTGAAATAACTAGTTTTTTTTTTCTTTTATGACGACTCCCGCATTAGGAATATACATTCCTAATGCGGGAGTACACCCAGACTTAGAACAACAATTTATGGATCACACAAAGTATTGTCCCATGTAGGATTTGAACCCACAACACTTGGCGTAGTAGTAGGAAGCGGTGTGGCGACCACTGAATTCAAAATGGACGCCGTAACAAAATAGCAGATTAGGTAAATATTTTAGTACAACCCACCCAACATGGGTATCAAATGAAAGGGTGACGGATTTTTGATCGAGTACTTTGATGCTAGTTGGTAACCAGGGTCGGAGCTAGAAGATGGCCACTGGAACTCGGAAATTAAACCACTCAACCCCATCGAGACTCGGACATTAACAAAATAGGAGGTCATCCGAAAGAACTAGAAATTTTTGTCGGTGCTAAAATCGTGTGGAGGTTTAACATGGACGTTGCTAAGGGACTTGCGAATGGAGCGATAGGTCACATTACTGAAATTATATGGTCAATTTACAGACGTGCTCAACTATACGATAGCGATACATCATCGGTTCGCATAGACTTTGGTGATGACGGCATTCACATCATACAGGCTGAATCGGTAAAGTTCCCTGCTTTTCATCAGGGCACAGCTGAAAGAAGAATGCTCCCAAATGTCTAGTGGGGTTCAACTGTGCAAAAAATGCAGGGAAGTACTGTAGATTACGATGTTATTTATCATCATCATCAGCCTATCGCAGTCCACTGCTGGACATAGGCCTCTCCAATTTCACAGGCCAGGTGGAGCGATGATTTGTGCAAGACGGCTGGCAGGAGCTGGATGCGAGAAGCCATAGATCGAACTAAGTGGCGTTAAATTGGAGAGGCCTAAAGTTATATCTTGGTTCTAAATTGTTTGCTGCAGGTCAGGCTTGTATGGTTTTAAGCCGAGTTCTACCTCTAAACAGACTTCGAAGAAACCTTGTAATATTGACGCATTAAATGTAATGGATGAAATGGGAAATGTTACAAAGAACTAACCAGTTAATGACTTATAACATAACTAATTGATACTTACTTTACTGCCTTGGTGGCGCAGTGGTAACGTATGCGACTACTAATGCTTGAGGTCTCGGGTTCGATGCCCGAATCGGACCAAATGTTTGTATGATCTGCAAATATTTGTTTCGGATTTTGGGTGTTTCCTATCTTTAATGTGTATGTATTTACAAAAAAAAAATACGTATGAATTTACATCAGTTGTCTAGTACCATAACACAAGCTCTGCTTAGCTTGGGACTAGATGGCGTTGTGTGTTAGATGTCCGATATTTTATTTTATTGTTTATTTATACTAAAGTTATAAAATAAAAAACACATACAACTTCAATGGTTCAACACAACACATTGTGAGCTTAATACGGGCTACATAACGGAAAACACTGCTAGGCGCTAAGAATCTACACCGTAATCAAATTCGCATCAAAAATACTGAAAATGTGAAAAATAGTTACAAATATTTTTTAAAACAAGTTTTATTACTTGTTAATAAAAAAATAACTAAAAAGTTAAAAACAGTTCAAACCTTATAAGAAAAATACCATTACATTGCAACCTTTACCGATAATTTAATGACATTCGTCTACGTCACAATAATCCAATGTCTACACACCTAATTATATATTTTTATTAAACCCTAATACTTTCAACTTGTATGAAATCTTACTGTAAATGAATGAAAGAATATGAAGGTTTAATATAATAAATATCTTTTAATGTCCATCTTGTTAATTCAAATTCAATGTAGACCGATATTAAATGCACGTTTTAGTCATGTTATTGATTTGCAGCTAAACCGCGTGATGGACGAACGCCTTGCATGAACGTTGCACCTTAATAATGCAGCGACCTGTGTTTTTAATGCACTCTAGTGTGCACTCAAATGCATTCGCGTGTTGATTTTTTTGCAGTTACGTACGGACGTAGGGTTGGCAGGATTAGGTTTAGTTTGGTTACTTTCTGTGAGATTAAAAATGGTTTATATTTATTAAAAACTATATTAAAATGTAAGGACGACTGTAAAGAATGTAACAAGATAGTAAAAAACCTTTTTTTTATATGGAACAGGGGGTTTACAAGCAGACATGTTACTTGACGGTAAGCAATTATCGCCGCCTGTGGACACCCGCAACGCTAGAGTCGTCACAAGTGCGTTGCCCGCTTTAGGAGATGGAAAGAGGGGTAGGAGAGGGATTGGGGTGTGTTCCTTACACAGTCGGTGATACCGCAAGCGCTGTTTTACATCGGTATTCTGTGAGCCGTGGTATCACTCCGGTTGAGCCGGGCCATTCATGTCGAAGCGTGGATTTTTTTGTGCTACCATATTTGACGTACATATATATTATGACTCAGTTTTGTATTTTTTTTGTATCATGACTTCATTTTAAACACGAGTATAGATATCATAAATCAAAACTGCATAACAATATATCTTTTAGTAGAAAAATAAGATTTGAACTATTGTTTTTTTCTCTTCATTTCATGATAATGCGAAGAAAAATTCACGACGATAAATAAGTCGTACTTCAAAATAAACACAAAATACAATTATTCCAAAAAAAACGCCGTCCAGAAGTGGTGAGGCCGAACAATCACCACCACCAACCAAAATAAACCAAATGTAATTAAAGTAAGCTGAAATTATTTAAACACTCAACCACCGCAACAAACGGCTTCATTTAGCAAATCATTTGTATTTCCTCATTTAAGCCCTACGGTTACGTATCACAATCCAGAAACTGAAATTATGATAACAAGGTAGTTAATTGCATAAAATACCAGTGGAATCTGTAAAAAGTATTTTCACTTCAAATGGAGTGAGAAAAATGATGGACGAATTATGAATAATTATATTTTTTTTATAATGTTTTCTTTACACATGTTATACATCGAAGAATGCACTTTAGAAATGAAAGCATATATTTCTCTAAAGAAATCTAATCTTTTTAGAAAGAGTTGCAGTGTGTCTATAAGTCATTGTTTTGTGGCCAAGAAATTTAACCTGAAACATTTCTACAGTGGAGTATAATAAGTATTATACTTTTTTCTGCTTTATTTTTGTCGCTTCTTACACGAGACCTATATGGTGAACGTATGAGGACGGTGACTCCTGTATTTTAAATCCGTCACCACATGGATGTCCTGTAAATGGCTAAAGAATTTTTATCTTGTAATTAAATAACACGATGGTAAGATTTTAATCTGGATTCTGCTCCAATGCCTTAAGCTCCATTAATACGGTAACAAAGTGAGAGAGCAATGAAATGTTTGCGATGCACTTAATTCAGCCCGCGGTTTCACTTAGAGTCTCGATATTATGTAAACACCTCGTGTTTGCTTCCGACGAAAATGATTAAGGATCTGTAATGAGATTAGGCCTGATGCTGCACTTCAATGATCGCTGAAAACATAAACTGCTCTTAAGCGCACGAATATTTTTTTATGTATGACCCTAACAATGGAAAGCATAAGAAGAATCCAAAGTGGTGGTCACCATACGCATAGCGAATACAGACAATGCAACAATGCAATATTGTGACCCTCACCATGGCGACCTAGAGATACTCCTGCATCATTCAGCCCCCGATCTCGCACTAACCAACGAAACAAAGCAGCAGGAACGCTGTCACGTTAAGTTGATTTTCTGAGCGTGGTTAGTAACGCCCTGTTCGAGCTGGACCGTTCTTGCTGAAATCAGCGTGTCTTTTTGGATTTTTTTTATGGAATAGGGGGCAAACGTGCAGAGCAATCGCCTAAGCGATTACCGCCGCCCATGGACACCCGTAACACCAGAGTCGTCACAAGTGCGTTACCGGCCTTGGGGGATGGGGTGAGGGTTGAGAGGAAGGGTTGGATTATGGGCCTCCGGTATCCTCACTCATTCGGTGAAACACAGCGCAGCCGCTGTTTCACACTGCTTTTATGTGAGGCAGTGGTATCACTCCGGTCGAGCCGGCCCATGCATGCTGAAGCGTGGCTCTACCTTGGCTCTCCCACGTGTTAAGCCGTGGCGGGGCTCTACCTTGATCACTGAGAACTCAGAGAAAAAAACCAGGTTCAAACTTACAGTGAATAATATTTAGATAAATTAGGGAGAGGGAGGACAATCACAAGAGATGGTAACGCACTTCTATCGTGTGCCTTTAGACACTTACGTTCAGGTATTGGTCTGCTATTGTAACCACTCACTCTCTTACAAGATTTTTGTATATTTATGTGTATAACTAAACATAAAGGCATTACCACACAAGTGAGTTATTATCGGTAGTCAAGTCCTGCTTCCATTGATACGCTTTTACCACAGCTGTGCGTCATTTCGTAGACGTCGCACAGTATACAAAAACAGAATTACAATTACTCATCAGGTATCATCGATAATTGTGTGGAGTAACCTTAACGCATCTACAATTTGATCTCATACAATATATTTTTTTAATATTTCTGAAATGTGGCATGTACCATCATCTCATCCCAAGCTAAGCAGAGCTTGTATGTATTTATATTGTACTAAACAACTGATATCAATAAATAAATATTTTTTTAGTGGTTTACATAAGAACTACACAAACTCGGAAACAAATATTTGCAGATCATATATACAAACATTTGGTCCGACAAAGAAATCGAACCCAAGACTGCAAGCATAGCAGTCGCATAAGTTTGCGCCACGGAGGCGGTAAAATATTTCTCTTACAGAAATATTTTACCGCCTTCTTTACATAAAGTGCTCTACAGAACTATAATTAGTCTTTCTTCACCTTTGCTACAAAGATTAAAGTCGTTACACAAACTGAGTTGCCGTTAATCGTCTGCATAAGATTCATTTGAACAGCCACTTGGCTCCCTTAAGCACTAAAATGTATTAACTCTATCGTTCAGCACCTACATAGCTTTTAGTGATGCAATATTCGTATTATTGTATCACTGAAAGCAATGTAGGCGCTGAGGCGCTTATAACCTAGTTGTACTGCGTGACTAGAAACAATCACCAAGGATAAGCAACGACGGCGTGGTCAATACCTGGATGGGTGACCGCTGGTGGCATGATAGCACGAGCGTCTTCGTGATTCGGAGGTCACGTTAAGCAATCGGTTGCTTAGTTGTAGGCCTATGGACGGCTTGAAATCATCTAACGGCAAGATTACGTAGTCACAACGTAATCTTGCCCGTCCCCAGGCCGCTCTTGGCCAGCGTGGGGACGCCTTAACCCTCTTCTGAGAGGAGACCCGAGCCTGGCTGTGGGGCATTATGGGTTGTCGATGTTATTTGGGTCTTCATCATCATCATCATCAGTCTATCGCAGTCTACTGTTCGACGTAGGCCTCTCCAATTTCACGCCACACAGTTCGATCTATGAGTCGTGNCTGTTTGGATTGTATATTTCTATAAAAGAAAGGTCTTCATTGTCATCATCATCATCAGTCTATCGCAGTGCGCTGCTTGACATAAGTCTCTTCGCTTGCACTTGCTTCGATCCTCGGCTCTCTCATCCAGGTCCTGATAGCCGCCTTGCGCAGATCACTCCACCTGGCCTGTGGACTTCCTACAATACGTTTGCCGAGACGCGGTATCCACTCAAGAACCGTTTATCCCAAGTTCTTCATACTTTTGAGAAACAGTTTAACTATTTGATAATACAGCGTAGTAACGTTCTCTTGATGATTCGGCACAGATAATTAACTTGTAAAAAACTTTATATACAAAGTTATTCTGAGATTCATCAACATTTTTGACACATACCATATTTGATTCTATTTTACGATTTGAATTTGGGCAGTTACCTGTAACAAAAAAAAATATAATTAAATTTCCATGACATAAAACGTTATCAGTAAAACTTAATTAGTCAAAACAGTTTTAATCAAATGAACGAGGTAAAAAATTGGTTTGATGTTTTAAAGAGCCAATAGACTCTCTAACTAAATGATTTCCAATTTTTATTCGATTAAGAATTTAAAGTTCTTTCAAAGTTTAATACATAACATAATACAGAACATATTTAGATATATGTAGAAAATGTATACAATGTCTAATAACTTTATTGTTTACATGAGAATGTGTCAACCCTAACCGAATACAGAAATATTATTTATCATTTTTCTCGTAGTCTCCGGCAGTCTACCATTGTTGGCTTTCACAGTTATCGGAAATAATATTAATGAACGTTATAGTCGCGATGGTACCACTATAATGTCGGTTGCCGTGCTATTGGTTCGATACAATTTATCGAATACAAATGCGATCACCTATTGTTGTCTTATTGCCACCGTTTCTCAACAACACACTCATAAATACATATACATGTTTTTTAGTTCACAGGTGAAGCAAAATTACTGATCGTGGCACTATATGTTACCAAGTTGTATTACCGTTCAATTCAAAGATTTTTATGCATATTTGTCTAATCACCTTCGCCAGCTTCCGTGGGATTTAAATGACTACAACAATCAGATATTGAGTCACACGTGAGTCTATTAATGAGGGACTGAGGAATAACCTAGGTAGAAAGGTCCAAGAACCTAAACAAATATGTGTACGTGTAACAAAGTTCAAGAGGCGCTCATACCCCAGTTGCACTCGGTGATTAGAAACAATCACCGAGGGTAACCAACGACGGCGCTGTCAGCACATGGCATGTTACCATGAGCGTCTCCGTGATTCGGAGGTCACGTTAAGCAGTCGGTCCCGGTTTTTATCATACGATAACAGTCGTAAAGCTTAGTTAGAGCCCTTTGGGCGGTTTAAAAACATCCAACGACAAGATACGTAGCCACAACGTATTCTTGCCAATCCCCAACCCGCACTTGGCCAGCGTGGGGACGTATGGCCTTAATCCTCTCCTGAGAGGAGACCCGAGCCCAGCAGTGGGAGATTATGGGTTGTTGATGTAACAAAGTTCTTGAATATAATTTAAAGAAAGAAACGAGTGGTTCGTTTATGTTCAATATTATAGCATCTAAGATATTGGACTGTTTCTCTTTGAAATAAAATCAATTTTTATTTACTCAAGATTCGAGTTTAATTGACCAATACTAAGCATTTCTTTCTTCCCAATGGGTTTACCTCAATTTCATACAGAAATCAAATAAGATTTCTGCGAAATGTAATCAAAAATTTGGAAGTATTTCGACATCAGCGTTTTTGCTTGTTTTATAAAACGATTGGTTTTACCTATTAACCGGAACGAAAGTAAATAAATGCCTTCTAGAGTATATTACACATATTGTTGACAGGTAAGCAGGCACTTCCAAAAGCGCGTGATTAACCTTCGAGAATCATCTCATCATTTAGTATAGCAACGCTGATTTCAGTACGAAAAGACCGGCTCGAACGGAACTACCCTCGCAGAGAAGATCAACGTAAAACAACAGTGTTCATGTTGTCGTGCTTCGTTGGTGAATGCGAGACCGGTGGCCCAATGATGCAGAAGTATCACTAGGCCGCCATGGTGTAGGTCACCATGATGCATTGATTGCAAGAACAACGAGTATGGTTACTACCGCACTTGGATTTTGCTAATGCTATATATCAGACAAAGTCAAGTCATAATAAAAAAATAAGATAAAATCAATATATTTCAATCAGCTCGACCAGAGTGATGCCAACGGTTTCACAGAAATCCGGTCGTAAATTCACACCATCCAAGTGGGAGTGCTAAAGGCCCTTAACGCACTTGTGACTCCTGAAGTGTCCATGGGTGTCGGTAGTCATCTTCTTATCAGGTCCACTCTAAAAGTCGTTATTCTTTTTATTTTTTATGCTCTTATGCGATCGATTTTCCTTCTAAGTCTGATTGAGGATTCGCTTAGAGAAAAAAACTGTGCTACTAAATTAGCAACAGTGAGGCCACATCCTTATGAGCAGCTCAACTCTACGGCTACTATGTACGTACGTTATATACTAAAAACCAATTAAGTCCGAATATATCTACGCTTCATTTTCTGATATAACTTTTCGTTGACCTTTAGGTATATATAGGATATACATCAGTGTTTATGGCTGTCTAGACACCATACATATATATGTCGGGTTAGGCCCAGACATTAGAAGTAAAAGTCAGATATGGCAATATACAGAATTTAAACTCAAATAAATCAGAATATCTTAAATCTAGGAAATTAACAAATGTGTAGAATTACTTAAATATCCTACTATGGCAATGAACGCGGTCACATAGGTCAGTACTGACTATCAGGGACAGTGGTCCACGTACCGAAATAAAGATAGTACTAATTATCAGAGATAACGTTCCACATCTAATAATCGTGCTGTACTGACTGTAGAGAGACAGTGGTCCGTGCACCAGGACGCAATCGTTCGAAATGCGTGCCGTCTGAACAGCGCAGCTCGTTATAAAGGCGGTCGCTTAGGGAGGGGTAACGTCACTATATTTGAATCCAAGTCTTTTGAGCCAAATAATCGATATAAAATTAAAGCGACTAAATAAATTTTCAAATGGTGCGTCCGGTGCACGTTCCACTAGCGCGATCCAGTCGCCGTCTCTCGTAGCTGGAATACAGTATGGCTGCCGTCATATACAATAAAAAGTTGACTAAATATTTGAGCTGATTTATATTTTTTCTATGATATTGTTTAACTTATGAAGAAAAAATATTAGATACTGGTATAAGCCCCCTGTGCGGTGTAGCTTTTTGTGCGGTCTACTTTTCCATGCAATCTGACCTCGTGTGCGAAGTTTTTGTGTGAGTCTTCTATGTCAAAAGATAGATACGCTGATCACCGGAATGAAAATGACTTGAAAATAATCTAAATAAATAAAAGGTTTCAAAGCTATTATATCACTTTTAAATAGTAATGACAGTCCACACATGTTGAACTCCAAAATCGAGTTCTAGCCTCGCCATGCATAACGAATAAAGAACATTAAAAATCTACTGAACTAAACAATGAATTCACACTCCAATTTCTTTAAACGACCCCATACATCACTGCACCCCTTTCAGCATACCCCAACCCTTATTTAAACAGGTACAAAATAAAATATTCTCGACGACCACTCTATCAAGTGTCGCGTTAAAAAATACGAGCAAGCAAGAAAACAAAACCCGTGATAATTTATAGATCGAGATTACGCCCTTTATGTTGGATTATAGGGACTCTCAGGTAGCGTGACCGGTGGCTAAGGGCGATAACAGACCGACTGTAGAACACGGTAGAACACAAGTTTGCAGTTAAAAAATAAAATTATTATCATATTCGTCGACTGTGAAATGTCAAAGATAATGTGATAATGTTTTAAAAAGNTTAAAAAACCGATTTAAAAAAAACTGGGTAAAACAGCATCTTAAAGTCAATCGCAGAAATCTTGATTGCTGTGCCAGCAGACAAGGCTTAAATTCACAAATACCTGTAATATGGAAAATTCTGCTATATATAATATTAGCAGTCTGGTTTAATTTATCTATAAAATTTGTACATAGATTATAAAATATATGCACATAAGATTGCTCGAATGGAGTAGTGGTTGAGGAGATCGCCACGGCTACTTTGTTGAATGTTATGGATTCAATCCCCAACATTTTGTGTAATTCACAAATTGTTTTTGATTATGGGTGTTTTTGTACCCGTTTCATATTTATTGGTAAAGTCCCTCGCAGAACAAGATATAATCCTCAAGTGGGAGTTGTCATATAAAATATTGCAGCATTCCCAAGATTATTTGGGGTCGGCTACCATTTCAACTAGTTTTACCTGAATATCAGTATTACACGGAGCGATTGACATCGGACCTCCGCAACCTGAAGGCTAACTGAATTTGAAGGTTGAACTAATTCTCAGTTTATTCAAAGCCCTGACTTGCCATAGAAATTCGAGACAACCAGGACATATGCGCTCTCCGAGGTAGGGGCGTGAAGGCTGATAAAAAGCCCACAACACTGACGGCCTGACCCGAGACCTCTTAATCGGCAGTTGCAAACGCTAGACCGATGGAGTCGTTATTACTATGACTGTTACAAATAAAATTAACGCAACGACCGAAACTGCATTCATTCTATTCTCACCCTATTTTTTTCCCAGCCATTAA
>PKRV01000854.1:0-19175 GCA_003709505.1 Hyphantria cunea | reverse complement strand
ATATAATAATAATCTTTTATTGTTTTATAAATTACCTTTTTTACAATTGCCTTAAAAAGAAACTAAAGGTTGGTTAAAGATACCTGACTTTACACTATTTAATAGTATTTAGTTTTCGTCGCATTTATATTTTTACGGAGTGTTAAAACAGACGTTTGACTTGATACATCTGTATTCAATAAAAATCTTTTTTTTTTATACTCTTAAATATAAAAAGATTATATTCGTGTGGAAAAATTGACGCAGACATTCACTAGCCAAACTTTGACGATTCGAACAACAAAAGAACATCATAATTATAAGTTGTTGTGAAGTTTTCATTTCGTTTGTTAACAGCTGAATATAGAAACAGATTTGACACGATGATGATGATCATGCCGGCGACGGCTGAATTCTCCGTATAAAGTACAAAATTAAGCAAAAAATTAACACAAGTAATTTTACTAATAAAACCTTTCCTTTTTTTTACGTGTGGAAACTCCCTCTGGCCTTCACCCCACCGGGGTTTGCGGCGGGGCGGTGTGTCGGAATCGAACCGACTAAAACCACAAGGTGTGCCACTCTGCGCCTGAGACGGGAGGAATCCGGGAACCGCTTTCTTACGCCATCCGGACCATTACTAATAAAACCTAGCTGAGCCCCTCGGGGCTACCCCCGGTTATTGTCGTATATTCACATACATATATACACACATATTATATATACAGGAAAACACCCAAGCTCCGAAACAAATATTTGTAGATTATACACATTTGAGCACAACAATCGCATACAGTACCACTGCTCACACTGAGACAATCAAATGTCTACGACTCGTGTCTTTTGAACATCATCATCATCATCATCAGCCTATCGCAGTCCACTGCTGGACATAGGCCTCTCCAATTTCACGCCACTTAGTTCGATCTATGGCTTCTCGCATCCAGCTCCTGCCAGCCGTCTTGCGCAAATCATCGCTCCACCTGGCTTGTGGACGTCCTACACTACGTTTGCCGAGACGCGGTCTCCACTCAAGAACTCGTTTGTCTTTTGAACGTCATTCATTAATGACAATCCACTCATACGCACTCCCGGACAGCGGCGCACTCGGCACACACGTTAATATTTGTCAAAAAAAGACAGCAAAATTCCGAACAGATTTCAACTTGCAGTTGCGAGCGTCGATTCTTAAGGTCAATAGGTATAGCTAATATCTAAGTTGATACATGATACAAAGATCAATCTTCATCCTTTCTATTTGAAAATCAGATTCTTTATTACGCTTTTATGGCGTGGTTACTCAATTGTTTATTATGCCATTTAAAAATATAACACATATAAGGATACAGAAATGGCTAACAGGAACCTTTTTACCCGAAATAATGACTTTTTTCAAGGTAGTAGTACTTATTTGTTATAGTTTAAAATTTCGGGATTGCGTACTATAACGAATAGTTTCAGGATGTTTTCAGGTATCCAGTATTAAATATGTTCTAGTAATTAATAATTTGTCTATATTGAATACTGATATCACGTAGATATTATCGCGACCTTAAGATGGTTATATTAGATACATATTTGGGATATTGTTTCCATTTAAGAAATTATCTGTTGCTAAAATCAAAAGGTCTCATCTCAAGCTCATATAAATAATTATAGTGTATATATAAACTTATCTAGGTAACATTCAAAGCGGTGTTAGTTATTGTGTTCTTAAAGGAACTTTCGTAGTAATTGACATAAGTGCCGCTTATCCAATTGATGTGAAACCATTGTTGACTTATGTTCACATAAAGACGTGCGCACATTCGTGTTAGGTGATACATACATGATAATTATAATAAGAATCTAAAGAAGGCAAAATTTACTGTAACTGTGCGGTGAATGCTCTATTTTGGCGACATACGTCACACTCGAATATTGCTTCCTCGCGTTTAGCTACTACAGCATATAAGAGGGTAAAACATGTCCCGTCCAACCGCGACCGTGTCCTGGGGGGGGGGGATGTAGGACCTGGTTCGCCGACGGCGAATTGAACTAAGTGTAGGAGTAGTGGAGAGTTGCTCTGATAGCAAAGAATTGAATGCGTTGGCGATGTTCAACGTCACCACTAACAGCACACGGCCACAGCTCACCTCCTGTATGATCACGGTTCTCATGCGCAACACAGCGTTGACCATCGTTAGTTTTCGTTTCGTATCTTGAGGACCTCTCTAATTACAAGACTAATTAGTCTTACGTGTGTGCTTACTTAGGATTTTTCGATATGTTGCCTACTCTCCCTAAAGCTATCCATTTTATTCACCATATTTGCCTTTTGATTCTGTCTTTGTCTCATGTGAAAATGATAATACTTAAAATAATTCAGTCAGGTCGCCGGCCATATAAATAATAGAAGCCAAAACGTGGCTAATGCCAAATAAAAGTTCGGGAAAGGCCATGGATGATGATTATAGTTTAGTGGTTATTATACTATAGAAAATACGACGTATACATATGGTTGTGGTTTGATTGTCCAGAGGAATTCTATATCTAGGGATTAATTAGAACTCTTATTATTATATTATATAAGAAATAATTTGTTCCTTAAACCGATGACATATAATAATAACGATCACTCACATGTATTGTAGCTAATTCGTATATAATCTGCACTCGCTACGGGTGAGTTATTGCTAATGGTTTGCAATTGTTTTTATCGATGTTAACCAATCATTAATTTATTATCATTTCTATATTAGATCTATTTTCACGCCTGTAATACTAACTACATCTGAAATTGAAACTATATTATCTTAAAACTATTTTTTTTAAGTGTTTAATACATAGTTAGTAATGAATATATTATCATACTAGTTTATGCCCGCTTTTCCGCCCGCGAATATATCGGCTATCCTATAGCCGTAGCCTATATGTTATTCTGAGGTATTAGCTATATTACTGTAAAGTTTCATCCTAATCCGTTCAGTAGTTTTTGCGTGAAAGAGTAACAAACATCCTCACAAACTCTCGCTTTTATAATATTAGTATTGATTATCGAGCGCAATATTGAAGGATATTAATATTTAATCTCTATTTTCACCCGACTGCGAAAGAATGGTTATGTTTTTCGAGCATGTATGTATGTACATTTCTTTGGCATGCCCTTAGAGCCTAAACGGCTTGTCTTTTCTTATGTGAGTGGTGTCAATAGTTTCGTCTTAGTCGTGAGAGTGACAGTTTCAATCTTACGACACACGTCAAAATATAAAAAAAACATATAAATAAAAAAAACGCAGTCTGTTTTTTTTTAATAATTCATTACTTGTTATAAACTTTTATTTAGTTTGACCTATCCCCATGTTTATCTGTAATCAAATGTTTCAAGCTAATTTTGATTCACTTCCCGGTTTCCGATTGAGCTGAAATTTGGAATTTACCTTTACTTTTGATGACAATACAATTATTTTTAATCAGTATTATTATGAATCCAAAAAAGCCGCATTAACAAAATGAATAACCCATCCAATATGGGTTTCAAATGGAAGGGCTTAAAGTTATTGTTTTTATTAACAAGTACTAAGAGCTTGTATTAAAAAAAATACTTTTTTAATTAATAACTTTTTACTCCTTATATACACCCATTAAAAAGTGTGATTTCGAAAAGTATCACAATCGACAGCTTATTAACGTTTCAAATTCGGAACTTCGAAAACGTTAATGAAACTTTTTTCATAAAAACACCGCTCTTTTTGGTCTTAGCGTGATGATAAATAGCCTTCCTTGATAACTGGGCCATCGAACACTAAAAGAATTTTTCAAAGTGGTAAGCACTTTCTAAGATTAGCGCGTTTAAACAAACTCTAGCTTTATAATATTAATATAGACTGCTTACTGAAAAATCAATGGGCTGAAATAAATTTAATTACTAATATAAGACTATTTTAGTGGCAAATGTTAAATCACCCTTATATTAAACATTGCAAGTGCAAGACTAGTTGAGGACAAATCTACACAATTGGCCGACAAGGGCTTTCACTGTAACGACTCAACAATAAAATTCAAGAATAATGATAATTTAAATGCTATGATAATATAATTTAAAGAAGTTTACTTTCTTCTTAGGCGACTTGTAAAAACTTTAAATCCAATACTGTACATAATAAACACTTATGTACAGAACTAATTGTTTTAAAGGGTATACTTTCTAATTGGTCCGATTATGATCAAATGATGAGATCCTGTGGAATTCTTAAATTATTGTATAAACATCGATTTGAAACTTATTTGTATTTGAATATGTTCACGAAAGTACTATTAGTTTAATATCATCTAAAAGTACCAAGCGTACTAAACACGCTTTCTACGAACACAGTGGCCAAGTTCAACAGAAAATTAAATTAAATCTACCTACGGAATGGTATCTAAGTGATCGCTTTCACCATTATACTAAAAGCGAATACTCTCGGGACTCTAATGAAGTCTTACTTCTAATAAACGATAGGTTAACCACAGATCTAGTGTTGTATATGGTCAATTGGTTGTATACATTTTACATTCTTTTTATCACTCGATACAACTATGTAATTTTTCATTAATGTACAAACAAAGCTAAGTAAATTTCCCCTGTATTATTAGTGAATTATTTATACTATTATAATATTTTTGCTATTTATGTCTTTGCAGACTAGTAACAAAATAAATGAAACAGACAATTGTTTATCCGGCCGCCAAACATCCAGTCAACCATCGGTTAAAGTCAGAATATTGCTACACAGTGCGCTTGCACTTTCACATATTTCCGAAGTTTTTTATTATGTCAAAATTTCAAGTACCAAATTAAATCGTACGCTATTAATATTAAAATCCTATTAGGATAATCGTATTAGGCTAACAGCCTCATAGTTCGTTGTGTATAAATTTATAATTTTTTTGCTGCAGACATTTAACCGCCTTGCTATGTTACTATCGACTACTTTGCAACACTGCTGTGGTCTGAATATACGTGTCTCAGGAAATAGACTATTCTTTTCTTTTTTCCTAAGTGGGCGTTGGGAGCGTATTCATAGATGTATGTAAATAAAAACAATGCTGGGGTCACGTTTAAATTTTAAGTTTTTGTTCCGAGACTTGTGTAAATTAAGAGCTTTATGTAGTTTTCACTATTTTCTATCGACAAGTAGTTGAAGCTTACAATTTGATAGATAGGATACTATTTAAATTCAATTTTTACTGACTAATTCAAAATCATTCTTAGTATACCGTAAAATATGCTTAGATGCGTATGTTTTGTAGTCTCTCAGAGCAAAAAATTCTGTACCTAATCTTTATCTGCTGAAACTTGATACATGTATAATATCATTCTGGTAACCGTGAAAATATCTTTGTTTTTTTCACAGAACAGACAGAATATAAAAGTTAAAATACTCAGAGATTTTAAAATAATGACTGTATAACACAATATCGGCCTGTCATGGTAGAATTGTATATAGCAGCTTATCTAATCAAGACACTCAAAATTCGAAATTTAACTTCGTAATGATCTTCAATTTTATGTAGACCGCGAGCAAGGAACTGAAAGTAGATTTGGTTCTACTTTCAACAAGTCTCAACAAATAAACTTCCAAATCTTATTTTAATAACTAATCTTAATATCAAAAGTTGCGAAGATCTTTTCTTAATAATTATTTCTTGTGTACAGTTTTCTTTTTTACCGACTACATCGAAGTTAATAGGAAGGCTAATTAGTTTTGGCAGTCTATATAGTAGGCTCGTAATAATGTCCCGGGTGACATAGGCTTTATAAATTTTTGTCACAAGTTTTTACGTAATCGGGTTATAGTTTTTTTAAACTTTTTACCTGATTGCGGGGGGGTATGTTTTTCGAGTGTATGTACTCGTATGTATGTATATTTCTTTGGCACGCCCTAGAGCCAAAATGGCTGGTCGTATTTTTAGGTGAGTGGTGTCAATAGATTCGTCTTAAAGTGACGCTGTATGTATAAATTAAAGAAAAAAACAATAGGATTTTTGGCGCTAAAAAGTTATCTAAAAAAATGTTTACAAAATACATCGAGCGTATCAAAATAAAGAATTATATATAACTAATATGTTTTATTAACGAAGCAGCAGACGGTTTTTTTTAATAATTCTTGTTGTAGTTCTTATTTGTTACACAATTATGTCTCTTACATCTTTTTTTTATTATTTTCTTTCTAATTATCATTTTACTACGATTATGTAAAAAAAAAATTGAATCGAAGTGGGAACCCTACTGCTCGTACAATGCACGCAACGGGCCTCATATAATCTAGCAATGTAACCAGAGTGTTATTGCTTCAAAGACTTTGGAGTGGGCCTGACCTCTTAGTCTCGACATTGAATAAATTTTGATTACATCTAGAATACATGGTACGTATTTTTATAACTATAATTACAAAATAACGACATTCTTTAAAATTTCAGTTTTAAAACGCCCCATAAGTGTCTTTTTTAAAAGAATTAACGAATATTCTAGAAAAAAACAACAAATCGTGTGTTGTGTGTGTTTGTTTATGCGAATACAATCTATGTTTTTCACCTGCTTTGCGACTACCTATAAAATGCCTAATAGCAAACCATAAAAATGGCCTTACATATTTCACGGTTATGGAGTTTATATTATTGGCCGTTTTTTAAAAATAACTTATTTTACAAACAACAAAAATATTAAATTAATGTGCGCAGATGACACTTTTACATAGAATACGGTGACCAGAGGCGATAAAACACAGGTAACTTCAGTTCCTATGTAATCTCCCAAATTATAGTTATTTTCTAATTCTGATAATCTTATAGTGTGAGTAATGGTCTAATACATACATGAATGTCCCATACCTGTCTCAGACACATATGACGCGCAGAGACTATAGAGGAGTCTATAACTTCTCGGTGAAAAGGTGGGAATCGTATATTAAGACGCTTGCGCGTGTATGGGCGAGCCAGGGTATTACAGGGATTCATTAAATACAACACAACGAGTATATTACAATAGTTTTAAAGACTAACCTAAACCTAAGCCTTAAACATGAGTCGTAAGAAAAAATATAAATTGTATATTTAATTTTGATGTTTTTGTGACCATTTCATGTTCCATTAATGGCACATATTGTTTTGATTATAACTGTACAACGCTATATTTAAAAGTCGTTGTTAAGTAAGTATTGAGTCTTTTGTGTGTAGTGATGAATGGTTTTATTTACGTATATTGTAGTAAATAACTTCAGAATGACATAATGAATAATAAAACCTGAAACTAGTGTAGCTAAATTCTTTTCCGACGAAACCCCATGCTTTTCGTAATATTTTGGTTTTGTGAATTTCTTCTCCGTCTTCTAGGTTGGATAACAGAGACAGGACTTAATACCGCATCGTTGGAGGATAATAATTTAATTACCATCGCTCTTGCGGGGTTGACAGTAAATTCATTTCAACAGAACGTTTCTAATAAGCCTAGAACGCGAGAGAGAGAGACTAGGCGTAGTTTAATTAACTGTTTAAAAATTCATTCTCTGTAAATATTTACTTGTATAAGGTTTTAGATATACGTACACATTTCTTATTGAGTCAAACTTCTGTTTAACAACTAAAAACATAGTTACAAAGCAATTAGAATAATTTCTTTTTAACTCTACCAAGACGAAGCCAAAAGGAAGGGAAATAGTTTTAGCTATCTATGAATGTTTGTATGTTACACCGTAGCTCCTAAACTGCTAAAACAGTTCTTACGAATGTTTTCTGATCATTGATAATAATCTTTATTGTTATAAATTATCTTTTATAATTGCCTTAGAATTTTTTCAATTGTTTGAATTGATCATTGAGAAGTTCAAGGAATCCACAAACGATTTTAAAAGACGGGGTAGTACTTTCCGGTGATGAGTGCGTTAAAAAGTTCGCGGATTACCTTCATTCAGTATATGACACTAAGTTCCGAAGCTTGATGTGCAAGTGGCAATAGCAGAGGCGGGTAGCGAGAATGCCGGAGCGAGAATACATCTGGTTCGACTGCAGCTACCGGATGTAAGACGCGCGTTACAGAAACTGTAACCATAGCGATCAACCTATTGGCATCCCGTTATACATCTTTAGGGGTTTCTTCATATTTACAATGAGTGCTTAAGCGCAACGATGTTTTCCAACAGGTGGAAGTTAGATCGCGTCATACCAGTTCTGAAAGGCGGATCGGGTTCAAGGGTCGATGAATTCAGGCCAGTTGCGGTACTGTCGACCCCAGCGAAGATTTTCGAATCTGCTTTCCACAATATTATTCTGTTGCAAGTTCTGTAAAAAGGCTTACAGAATCTGAGGTTTTGTTTTGCGAACTTTAGCAACCTCAATACAATTACAGCAAAGTATAACACAGTAGTAAGAAGTCAGCTTGATAGTAAAGCAATTATCTGGGCCCCACATGAAGGTAAATATGACCTCTTGTTGGAACGAGTTCAAAATAAAGTTATAAGATTTTTGTACCAGAGATGAATATAGAATATATACATTTTATCCATTGATGTATCCCACAACGAATTGAGGTAAGAAGGGAACTAAAACTCGTCTCGTACTTGTTCAGAGTACTTAGGGGTGGGACACATAATACGGATATGCTAGGTCGAATCACAATAAGTGTTCCAGACAGATACGTGCGGCCCCGCCTGCCACTGCTGCTAGCTGTTCCGAGCGGGCGCACTAACTTACTGAGCGAGGCGCCGTTCACGCGCGCGCTTCGCACTCTTTATTTAATTGCGGATGAGGTAGACGTATTTTATTGCTCACTGAGTGAATTCACAATGGCACCATTAAAAACCATTTGTTATCCTAATAAGAAGATTGTATAACGCTATCGCATTGGGCATCGCCTGTAACGATGGTTGTTTTTTAAGTGGAAATAAAAAATAAATTAAAAAATGAATAAATAGAAAATCTCCCGAAAATCGTGTGATCTGCCGCTTGTACAAAAGCTTATGTTCTAAGAAAGTTTAAGAGTTGAAATTCCTAGCATAATGTCGTCCTTGTGTCGTATTTATAGCTCATAGTATGCTACTTGATCCCTAGTTATGTAGATAAAACTGTAGTACTCAATTTTTATTGAGTACCAGAACATTCTCTACTTTAAAAACGGTCCATGACGACGTACTGGAAACACCTCAAGTACTGAGGCTACTTGGAAAGGCTCATTAAAACTACTACTTGTAAAATAGCAAATTGTTTATTTTCTTATAATACGAAAACTCGAACGTATTATTTATTTATAATATTTTTCTTCGAAAAGCTTCTATCGCTAATTGCTGTGAAAATACATACTTCGATACTTCAGAAAGCAATTACTTATCGACCAATTAGTCTCGAGTGGTACTATACCTACACCGTTATATTTCGAGTTAAAATTGTTTAGCAATAAATTTATCTGTATATAATTTCAAATAACTGTATGAGAGTGGATAAAGTTTTAATGAGTACTAATTTGAATCTGCCAATATACATTTTTTGTTAAAAGTACGTTTTTCTTGGAAAATTCAGAAGAATCTTATAAGATAAATTACCGAAAAGGTAACATAATTTAATGCCTCAATATGTCTGAACAATTTATGGACGCACGCTATATTGACGAACATAATAAACTATTTATTATCATGACGTAAGTCGCAGTCTTTCACATAAGTATCAAAAAATGATTACTATTTGAATCTGGTATATGATATAATAACTACCTATTATTTAAAATGCCGGCAACAACTTATGACGCCTTTGGTATTGCGGGTGTCCTTTAGAGGCGGTAATCGCACAGAAGTTTTTAACTCGTTCATTACCAGAATTTCTTCTTCGATTGGCCTTTTGATTGGGTCGTTGTACGTAGATTTGTCATCTTCCTACTGCAACCATCCCAGAACATCCCAGAAGTTCAAGTCTTTTTAGGTCACTACATGTTTCCGGGTGTGATGTTGATTGGAGAATGTCTGCCCGTTGATCTGCCACACTACTTATTCTTCTTCTGAGAGAACATGCAGCACCGTTCCTATTGCCTCCATGCATCCCCTGCATAGAGGACTGTTGCGCCTGTAGTAAATAAGTGCTTGTTAAAGGGACAATGGCCAGTCGGGATATCTATGACCTTTCCGAGATCGTCCCTTTTCAGTCTAATCAAGCTGGGGGCTAGTGTAGTGTATATTAATCTTTTTTTGATGCTACCGGAACTGCACTTTTCGTTCATTGCCGGAATGTACCGTTAGTCGTATTCTAGTCATCATTTTTATCGTGTCAATGATAAAAAAAGTTTATTTTTATAGATTTCTCATATTTGTGTTCGCAGCAATTCTGTTTCCAATTATAGGATGATACTGGTTGTTGTTTGGCAAAGTTAGTATAAAAAAGAAGCTTAAGTTACTCTTCCCATTATTAGCTATCCGCTAGTTAAAATATCTAGTGATCAGTTTCTTTTTTAAAATTTGACTTGCTTTATATTATTTATATTATTTTTACTTAGTTTAGGTTCTATTCTTAGTATTACAATATTGTCAAATATTTTTGGGACTAGATATTCAGTTGTCCTCTCTCTGTAATTCTTAGTTTTTGGTTTAAGCAGCTTTCCTTGTTTTAATTTCTAGTATTGTATGGATTAATAATGATTATATTTCAACTTAAAATAAATTACCTCAATTTGTTTGCCCGAACTTATATATCCTTAACATGATATTAGTAAAAACAGTTTATATATGGATCATTATAAGATTTAGTAAACGTATTTCTCTTTTATTTTGCCCCTACGTTAATAATTTTTCAGGCTGCTGACCGAAGAAATGGTAGGACGCGTAGACTGAAAGCTTTTTCAAAGCTCCTCGACACAGAAAAGAAAAAAATGCTATAAATATTATTCCAGCTGCCATGTTGCTAAGCCACTACGACGAAATTCACAGAATTATTTTTTAGCATTAGCTTGTCATCAGGTGAACCATAATTGATATGAAAACATAATCATGTGTTCATTTTCATTGAGATTTTGAATTTATCGTTTAGGAATTAATTTCAAATATATTACAGATGTATAACAAACTTATTTCACGACTTTGGAACATAGTAGAACCTGAACTTGTATTTAAAATATTATTTATTATTATAAAATATTAATGTTGTACCTCTTGACCAGAAATGTTTACTTTTTCCTTACTCGTAGCAATACAATATATATTCTTTTTTGTTAATTTGTAATTGTCATTGTCACACAGGTGGGAGGTAACGGGAAAGCGCGGGAGTTCTTCGAGAGCCAGCCCGACTACAAACCGGGACTCACCATTCCACAGAAGTACAACACCAAGGCGGCTGCGATGTACCGCCAGAAGGTAAGTTACTGACATCATTAGTCAATTATGAAAGGTGGAAAGTTCTATAGTCACGTAATTATTGCTAAAATAGTGAATCTAATGGCTTACACGATTTCATGTTTCCTGTCAATTCTAAAATATTTTAATGTATAGACTTGGGTTTGCTTTTTGCTTTGTGTAAACTTTGATAATATTTATAGTCTCGAAGCTCGAAATCTATTCAAGATTGTGAACTTCGCAAAATGTATGGAACCAAAAAATTTAATATTTAATTTGTTAATTACATAATAAGGCAACAATTTTTTATCTTCTTTCATCCTTTCATTCAAAAACAAGGTTGACAATGAGTCGCAATGACATGAGGTTATCCTCATCTCACTACATATAAGAAATCAATCTAAATTTTTTTAATGATCTTATAGGCCAAACAAGCAGACAGGTTAGCTGATGATAGGTGATTATCGCCACCCGTGGAGGCTTGCAACTCAGAAATCATAAAAGCGTTGCACTGAATTCTTGCTTTTAAGAGAGTTTCTTTTACATTTCTACATTGATAAGGTTAACCTATGAAGGAATTAGATTTTATTTTTATATCATTTTATTTAGATTAACAACCAAAGAATATCACAAATAATTTTTAATTCCCAATTTTTCATTTGTTTAATTTTTTTTTTTAATTTTTTGACGCACGTAGTCGTTATAATTTCAACTTTACCCTTGTTGAGGAACGGGCCACATGTCCCTCCAACACAAAGGGAGGATCCTCCAACCAGGCGAGGTGATCATGTCTGGCGGGCCATTGCCCAACGGTTGATGTTGGGAAGTTGTATATATGTGAATCGGCGCGAGAACTTCTATTGCGCGATGCAGGATTGATAGTTTCTTCGTGCACTACGTTACTCCGTAGTTCAGTGTTTCTTTGGTGGATGGCGTTGTCATATATTTATGTTGACGCTGTATGTGGAAGTCGCCACATCACTCCCTCCAAGACCGGAGGTCGATATCTGGATGAGTCAGCTGTCTGTGCTCTGTTGTGGAGCTTGCCAGTGCCAGGAGTGAGAAGTTCCNAGGTCGATATCTGGATGAGTCAGCTGTCTGTGCTCTGTTGTGGAGCTTGCCAGTGCCAGGAGTGAGAAGTTCCAGTGAGTCGGAACTAAGTGCCGCAAGTTCCAGTGAGTCGGAACTGAATGCCGCTAGTACTAGTGAGTCGGGGCTGAAGTCCGCTGATCCCAGTGAGTCGGGATCGCATACGGTGCGCGGTGCTGCGGTGAGGTCCCCAGTGAGTCGAGGCGATTGCTGCGTAGTGGCTGACTGCTGCATAGACGGGAGAGAAATGCTCTGCTTACATGGAACGTAGTTGTAGTGTGCTGTGCCTAGACGCTGTAGAGGCCGTAGGGGTAAACCAGGCTGGAGCGGTCGCTTTCTGCATGTGGTGTATCCCTGTTGAGGCCGAGGTTGCTGGCTGGCTGAGACTTGCTGTGGGAGTGAACGTGATGGTGGCGCGGTGATGCTGCTGCTGTTTATTTGCTCCTACGAAGGCTGCTTCAACCACGTCGGGGTCACCACTGTGGAGGAACGGGTCACATGTTCCTCCAACTCAAAAGGAGGCCTCCGAACAGGCGAGGTGATCATGCCTGGTGGACCATTGCCCAACGGTTGATGTTGGGAAGTTGTATATATGTGAATCGGCGCGAGAACCTCTATTGCGCGATGCAGGATTGGTAGTTTCTTCGTGCACTACGTTACTCCGTAGTTCAGTGTATCTTCGGTGGATGGCGTTGTCATATATTTATGTTGACGCTGTATGTGGAAGTCGCCACACCCTTACTACCTCTGCAGTACAATAACTTGAACCATCTCATACACAACCTTCTAAACCCAAAGTAGGTCATGTACACCTTTATACATTCCTAAATACATACATTTTCTAGATATTATAGGCACTTGAGAATAAATGGTTATCTTCTACTCACAATTATTCGTCGTGTGTGAAGATTGGACATACGATCTCTGACTAAGCACTACCCACGCGACAGAAATTTCATCCCTATCATCTAGATGGTTGGCAGTCCGCAACTGTGCGCTTTTCAAGAAACTTTCTGCCTCGCACAACAAAAAATGAAATGTCGCCTGCGGTGTTCCTGGACCAATACGACCTTTAAACCTTCAAGAAAATAGCGTACTCCTTCTTAAAAGGCCGGCAACGCACTTGTGACGCCTCTGGTGTTGCGGGTGACCATAGGCGGCGGTAATCGCTTGCCATCAGGCGATACATCTGTTCGTTTGCCACCTATATCTTAAAAAAAAACCTCTACACTAATCACTAAACCAAAGGTCAACTTGAAAAAATTATATATATATATATATATGCATATTAAAGCGAAATACCACTCACTGATTAATCATGAAATCTCAGAAACTTTAACGTATACCAACTTGAAATTTGGCAGGTAGGTTCCTTATAGGGTGTAGAAGAACCCCTTAGGAGGTAAAACAGGGATTGGAAGTTTGATAAAAGTCCTATGTTTTTGAAGCAAGAGACTTGAAAATTAAAATGTATATCTCTATAGATGGTTGGGAGGTGTACTAATAATGTATCTTTAGTTTTTATAAAACTCCAATGTTAGTGAATTTAATTTAATTATGACAGGAGAATTTTAAATGGTATTTAAGTGTAAGAATTATTAAGAACAACTACTTACTATTTATAAGGAGGGATGTTTTATTTAAAAGTTATATGCAAATAACTAACAGACCGCGTCTTGGCAAACGTAGTGTCGGACGCCTTCTGGCGAGACGGCGGAACGACTTGCATAGGAGGGCTGCCAGCGACTGGAGGCAAAACTCAACAGACCGGGCTCTCTGGTATTCCTTGGGACAGTCCTGTATTCAGCAGTGTACTGCGACGGGCTGGTGGTGATGTTGATGAACTAACTCCACGCGTACAAATGCGCGTGCAGCCGCTAGTATATAATATATTTTCTGTTACATCCATTCTTGTCTCCCTGTTCTCTTCTGTTCTTT
Organism: Hyphantria cunea; assembly: GCA_003709505.1. Taxonomy (NCBI): domain Eukaryota; kingdom Metazoa; phylum Arthropoda; class Insecta; order Lepidoptera; family Erebidae; genus Hyphantria; species Hyphantria cunea. The sequence continues at coordinate 4,839 of PKRV01000854.1, read as the reverse complement.
TGTCTCTAGCATTTAGTTTCAGATTATTATGTCATCTTACTCAACATAGATGCAGTGTTACGTGTCAGGATTTGTTTTTATCCATATCCAGTGTTGAGTAACATATTAATTAAAACTAGCCGAGCCCCTTGGTTATTGTCGTAACCGCAATTAACGCCGCTTAGCGAAGCTAGTCTTTATAAAAGTAAGTTACTCCTTACATCATCAGCTATCTACCAGTGAAAGTCCAGTTATAATCGGGGTTCAGCCGTGCCAGATATTAGCCGGAACAAACAGTAAATATTTTACAAATGGTAAATTTCACAAACTTATGAACTAGACTATATGTGACGACTAGTTGATATATATCTCGCTACGTACGTGCATTGTGTCACAGGTGCCAGGATTCCTACCGAAGCCAAATAATTGTGTCATAAGCACGATCATTTGTTTTGACTCTTTGTTTAATTTATCTACATTCTGATATGTTGTTTAATTTTAGTAGCTATCTGAGCCCCACAGTATTACCCGCGGTACAACAGTTACACCGGGTAACAACGCGGGACGAACCTAGTCTAAAAAATTAGCCTAAGTAGTAAACTTATATCATCAGCTATCTTACAGTGAAAGTCCCGTCAAATCCGATCTAGACCTTACAAAGATTAGCGGGAACAGACAGATAGACAGACAGACAAAACTTGAAAAATTGTTAATTTGGTATATACATACATATGCATTTAGTAAAAAGCGGTTTTTTAATTAGTACACACTGACGTTCGAATTTTATTTATTTTTATGTATAAACTGCTATGTATTACAACATTTGAATAGATCATTCAAATTTAGCAAATTTCCGTCTAAATTCATGTAATTTCAATGTAATATTATCATTTTGGAAAGGTTCACGTTCTTTATTTGTTAAAATGATATCTAATAACTTGAACTTGAAATGAAGATGGCATCAGTTCATATTTACATTTGAATAAACAAGGAAGGAATTTTACAGAGAGTTTATTTACAGAAAGCTTTCTGTGAAACAGCGAATCTTTCGAATTATTTATTAAAAATGTATACAGGTACTGTGCTCATAAACAAATTGCTTTTACGAACACAGAGACTTTGAGATCAAATTTTATAAGTTTGAAAAGTGTTGGCAAGTCCTAAAAAAATTGCTTTAATGTTTGCATGCTAAAGTAGGTTTTACATTTAAATATCGAGTCAAGAAAAACACGAAACACGAGGCTAAGGTTTTTAATCTATATAGCCTCAGCCTCTCTCAGAAGTTTTATATATTGGCTATTTAAAAAAAATATACATCAAAAGAAAATTACTTGATCTCATCTCAAGTTTTGTTAAATGTACAGTTGTGGGACTTCAGAAGACTCCCTCTGAAGGATATGAGTTTTTCGAATTTTATATTAAACTTATTAAGAATTTGTTCGTTTAATTCTATCTTATATTTCTTTCAAATAAGTTACGATTATTTTACATGTAAACAAACTTCTACACGTTAATTTTGTTGAGAGAAAGTCTTTAATATTCAGAGAATTAAAAAATTGTCTTAGTTAATTAACACAATTTTATACGCAGCGATGTTTGTGGCAGCAGTTTCGATAGACCATGACAAGTCTGTCGTTACAAGCCTAAGTTATAAATAATTGCCTAAACGCTTCTGTAAACTGTACTGAACAGTTGTTAACTTGCTTCTAACTATTGTTACTAATGGAAAAGTTTGGGATGTTGTAATGACAACTGGAATGATTTGGGATTAATTTGGCACAGAGATAGACAGGTAGCACAATAAAGCGTGTGAAGCAGCCGAAATATTAATCCATGTAAAATTTTGTTTAAAGTCATTCTACGAAAAACGACTTAAGAATTTGCGTTTCAATGTATGTTGTTGCCACATCTGTTGAACACTGAATCCAATAACTTCAAAGTATTATAAAATATGTTATAGAACATGATAAAACAAAATACAACTAATGTTAATATTGTCTTTCTTCATACCGAACTTATTTAATACTTAGATTTGTCTCACAAGATTGTGTAGGTGGTGAAATGATTATCGAACCGTATTCGTAGAATACGGTTCGATAATCATTTTTGCGAAAGTAATTCTAATTGAAAATAAAAGCCTTTTAAGATAACAATGAAAATACTCCGACACATCTCATACACGGCTGTCTGATCTGAGATCGCTGAAAAATATACTTATATTTCTAGCTACATACTAATCCTACTAATATTATAATCGCGTTAATTTGTTAGTATGGATGGGTGTTTGTTACACTTTCACGTAAAAACTACTGAATGATACTATATAGACCTCAGAATAACACAAAGGATACAATTTATAAAGATAGATTTCTTTTGTATCGCGGGTAACACCGCGGGGCTCAGCTAGTAGTTATAGATAAATTTAGACAGATCGTACTCATTACACGACTATTTGTTTTGGTTGGGATCAATCTTAGGAAGAACTATTATTACCGACAAAAGAGAAGTCCTCTTAAGAATATGCATTCTGAATGCACTAACTGAAGTATAGAGATTGTCAAACTATATGTAATCTATCTGTATATATTCTATCTATATTCTATATCTCTATTTATAAAAATGAATGTTTGTCTATATGTCCTTTATAGAATCGTAAACTATGCATTTGATCAGGTCATGATCTTCATCTAAGTGTTGTGCATAAACCCACAAAAGTTTCTAAGTTGGTACGACCAACTTTGCCTCTTGGCGTTGGGCGAGAGCATCGCTTACCATCAAGCGATACGTCTGCTCCTTTGGCTCCTATTTCACAAAAAAAAACTATCTAGGAAATACATCTAAACGAATAAATCTTTTATATATATATATATATAATCTGAATCTACCTTACGCCTCCAATGATTTTCGGTAAATTTGGTATGAGGGGGTTTCAAGGGCGATAGGTAAATTGATCTCGCTATGGTTCCTTTTTAGAAAATTTACAAAAAAAGTACCAAGCATAGCTTAGCCATCCAGGTACTTAACTGACTGTGTCCGCTTTTTCATAAATGGGGTGCATAATTTTTTTTTTAGGTATTAATATAAATATATACTGGTACTGCCTGTCCGTACTGATTTCTAGGAAATGGTGTATTACAATATTCAATTAAAACTCCAGTGACAAGTAGGTATGGGAACTTGGAAAGTCATACAAAGCTTTGTAATAGAACTAACTTCCTTTTCTGCTGCCGGTAACAATTACCAGCAGGAAATTGAGTTGAGACTGAAAAACTGTAAAGATCTGCATTTCAAGAAAGCTTTTTTACTGTGTAGTGCTTATATCAAAGTTGGTATTATTAAATTAATATTAAATCTTTGAAACTTTGCGATTTCGCAATACTCTTGAACATTTTCTTCAACCTTTGGTAGATTTTAAGGTTAGTTGTTGCGTGGCATGAGATTGCATTAAATATAATCAAAAAATTGTACCGTAATATATAGCTACACCGTTATTGGTACTGATACAAGTTACAATTATAATAAATTGTTTAAGTTATCGCTTTTGTATGCTTATAGTTATATTGATTAGCTTTAAGTCTACTACGGTACAGCAATTTCGATTTCTTACATAGAACGACAGCCATTCAGTCAGGCCTCCACAACCCAAGTACTTACCAGGCGTCATTGAAAGATTATTGTTTGGCTTTTTAGGGCTTCAAAAACTTTGTCTGTGTCTGTTCCGTCTAATCTCTGGAGCGGCTAGACCGTTATTGAAGGGACTTTTCCTGGCAGATAGCTAATGGTGTAAAAAGTAACTTAGGAGACTTTTTTAGACTAGCTTCGCCCCGTGGCGATACCCGGAGTTACTGTTGGCCCGCGGGTAACACCGCGGGGCTCAGCTATATCATAAATATTTACTGAACTTCCTACCAGTAAACAGCTTCCACTATGTGTAGTGAAAGCTATACACTGGTAGGAAGTATAGTAAATATTTTTATAATAGGGTTCCGTTAAAAAAGGTGTGCCCTATGTACGGAACCCTCTTCATATAAATTCAAGAGGCTATTTTTGTTCAAATTAAGTTCAAGTTGGAATTTATTTCATTTCTCATTTCAAGTACAGAACGATTACAAAGTTAATTGCTCTCAAGTATAATATCAGTAACAAGATCATATACAAGTTGTTATGTACTTAATAAATATGTAAATTGCTACAAACTTTTCTGCGCTAATTAATTTTAATAAGTTTAGTATCGGAGTTTTTTATCGGATGATATTTATGTTATGATTCAATTCTTATAAGTTCAAATCTGTATGTATTTAGAGTATATTTATTGTACACAAAAGAACCATATTTAATATATATTTAAGCTTTCGCCGTACAACTGTACAATAAACAGTGTTTCTTCTTCATAAATAAATGAATTGAGACCTAAGCATTTGATATTAGCATATACTTTAAGATTTCGATAAAATGAAACGTTGCTTGGGCAGATACCTTGATGAACAGATTTCAGACTTTGATGAATACCTTTCAGAATATAATAGCAGAGAATGTGGGCGAAACAGCTTTGTTCTACTATGAGACAGTAACGCACACATACCCTATTACTACCTATTTTCGAATACAATATTAAATAGCAGTACAATGAATGCTTCATATCAGTCTGGGAACCGCTACAGACACAACGTAGTATAGTAGCACTTAGGTTGCTCAGATATCTTTTAGTGCTAATTTATAATTTAATAGAAATATATATATATATATATAAAATAGTATATAAATATATTTACATATTGAGGATTTATTGTGAAATCCAACAGTTTGCTTAGGTTTGAGTTATGGTAGGCCTAGGAGACGGCCCCCACAACTGTATCCCTA
>PKRV01000853.1:362768-523225 GCA_003709505.1 Hyphantria cunea | reverse complement strand
TTTTTTGATCAAAGCTTTATACTAAGAAATACCTTTTCACCTTCAGACTTGACATTTAGCTCTATAAAAATGGTACAAAGCGAGCACTGAGACATATAACATGAAAGATGTCACCTTTCATGCGTCTTCAATTGTATCCAATCTTAGTAATGAAGATTAGGTACTTTATTAGTTCTTTGTGGTAGTAGCAGTATTTTTACGTTATCATCAAAGCTCTAACTACCATACGCTTAATATGAGGTAGAAAAATACTTTGTTATCTTACGAAAGGAGCAGAAAGATCAAGAGAAAATATCAGCCCTAAACATATAAAAAATATATCGCTCTTTTAAATTAAAATAACACTACATATTTATATGCTGTCCAAATAAGACTCAAAATATTCTTCTTTAAGACCTCAGTTCTACAAAATTTTAAATAATAGTCCATTTCATTCTCAATGTGTATTACTTATTTACACAAGCTATTTCATTCGTAGATAATTGTCTCGGCACAGCGAAGAAGAAGGTGACAACATTCTCAAGGCTACTACGAGGCTTGAAGTCCCATAGAAAAGAGAAGCATGGTTCCTGTTCGCCAAAGCACACGCATAGTCCTCGACAGACACTGCCTCCGCAAAGGGTAAGTATTTTTCTATATATATATGTAAATAACAATTATTGAATGCCGAGGGCCCAAAATCACTCACGTTTTGGCCTTTTTATCCACAATAGCATAGAAGATGGTTGTTAAATGTGTATAAAGGCCAATGCTCTTAAGCATTTGTACACGTTTGAGAGGAAGATCTCTTCAAATATTTGATATTAACAAGGTTTATTTATATCTAATGCCTATGTTTTTGACTTAAATGCTAAAGTCGCATCATTACAATTATTAAAGGATCATCCGCGATTTTTTATTTGCTGAACGAATTATTATAATTTTTATGAATTAAATATTTGTGAGGTCATAAATTAGAAATTAACTTAGTTTCTTGAAGAAATAACACACCTGTTCGTGACTATTTGTGTGTGTGCACCAGTGTTTATATGAAATTATTTGCATAATTTAATAGCTGGAATTAGACTTTATTTAGTGATGATCAAAGTAATGAGCCTAAATAGGATAAGTCGTGATAATTCAGTAAGTAGTCAGTGAAAAAAAGGATGGATTCTATGCAGAGCATTCAAGATCTTTTTTGTAGGCCTTTGTAGGATATTTGATGATTACTATATATTGAAACTATATACAGAGGTCTGATAAGTCTGTTCATAAACCATTACAAATATCGTAATTAAATTTATGAATCTTTAATTACTTAATTAAATTTATAAGTCACATTGGTAATACTTCAAATTAAAGAATAAGTTGAGTACTTAATTAAATTTATAAGTCACATTGGTAATACTTCAAATTAAAGAATAAATTGAGATTATGGTTTTGAGAGGTTAGATAATCAGCTTTAAGGATGTTTAAAGACTTTTCCAGCTTTATGCAGATGGGTTCAGAGTGTGATGCACGTGACTAATTGATTTCCTTGTTAACGTTGTACTTAATCAAGAATGAAATTGGGAGAGTCTTATTTTGTATTAGGTATATATAGACGTGTTTTTGAGCTAAAGTATTATATAACTGTGTGATAACTTAGTATAAGTATTATTTAGACTGTAGTTTTGACAAGAGTATACTTAGCGTTATATATATAAGTATTTATAGTTCAGCAACCTTAAATGATTTAGCAACTGCCACTTATTCTTAACAACTCATCCGTATAATCATATATATTTATAAAAAATAAATTAACATAAAGTACCGTGTGAAGTATTTACAGGGTAAGTGTAAAGAGGGCTTTTAAAATAAACCTGATAATAGGTCTCTTAAGTCACATTCTTGAGTCACAAAAGATGCAAAATTGTAGGGTTTCACATCTCCAAAAGTATAAAATATAATTATTATTCGAAAGCCGATCTATATATCCTTTTAGAAAAGTAATATTTATTGGATTAACAAAACAAGATACATTTTTACCAAATTAAAAAGGATTTTTAAAGGAATATTTGAAACGCCAGGCTGTAGTAAAAACTAACAAGATTCAACCCATCAGATTCTATTGTGTAGATAACAGTTTTACGTGTCATCATCAAAAATCATCAAAAACCCATAATATCCCAATGCTGGGCTCGGGTCTCTTCTCAGGAGAAATTAGGACATACATCCCACACTGGCCGAGTGCGGGCTGAGGACTGACAACGTTGTGGCTGCGTAATCTTGCTGTTGGATGTTTTTATGCCGCCTAAAGGCCTCCAACTAAGCTTCACGATTGTTATCTTATGATAACAACCAGGAGCAACTGCTTAAAGTGACCTCCGAATCACGGAGACGTTCATGGTATCACCCTTACTAGTACTGACCGCGGCGTCGCTGCTAACCCTCGGTGATTGTTTCGATTTATGTGTTAAGTTTCAATCAAAATTTGAAACACGATGTTTGTACTCGTATAAATACATAGTAACAAAGTTTAATAGTGGGTCAGTTTTATTAGGTAGAACTAAAATTGGAATATTCACGTTTAAGATATCATGTATGCAATTTACGTATATTGTCTTTAGTTTATGAATGTCATGTGAGTGGTTTGTGGTCAGACAAGCCTATGGCTCGTTATGCCTTGAAATGCACCATCCGTAACCATGAGAACAAATAATAGACAAGACACAATTTTGTTCACCTTATCTTGGCAAACCATTATTTTAATAAAATGATGTTTTATGTTAAAATAAAGTTTCGTAGCCGAAACGGTAAACACTTATATATTATTTCTAATTCTGCCCTGTCTGTTTCCACAAACCTTTTTTTATGGAGTAGGGACAAACGAGCAGACGTATCGCCTGATGGTAAGCGATTACCACCGCCCATGGACACCGCAACACCAGAGGTGTCACAAAGGCGTTGTCAGCCTTTGGGGGTTTGGTGGAGGGGTTGGTTTTATTGGCTTCCGGTATCCTCAATCTCTCGGTGAAAAACATCGTATGTGCTATTTCACACCGAGTTTCTATTAGGCCGTGGTATCACCCCGGTCAAGCCAGCCTATTCATGCCCAAGCGTGGCTCTCCCACGTTTCATGGATAAATCATCTCGATTTATACATATCTAAGCAAACTCCTAAACTTTTAATATGTATAAAAAATGAATGTTATATCGAATTTCAAAGGTTTGTTGAAAGAGAATAAAACCAGAATTGAAAATAATTATTTATTAACAAACAAATCCAATTTTCAACTTCCTAAAAGTAAATGAACAAATAAGTTGTTTATTGTCTACAAATAAATCTTAACTGTAACTTTTCAAAGCATGAAACTGTAACCGATATTTTAATTTCGAAGTTTCCCAAGCCCTAGATTGAACAATAAAATTGAAAACAATCGAGTCTCCGTTAAACTTCGTCCATACACACACCGTAGGGCGCTTACCCCTATTGTCGTCTCACGATTTCTCGTTAGTTACAACAACAGTTTGTAACCGAATCTTAGTTGGAGCATACGCTCACGGCGCGCGGCGTCTCTTTCCTTTTTTTTCATACATTCCTTTTTGCTACCCCCCATTATGTAGATCCGGCGCGACGCCGGTGCGCCTTTGACATGCACTCTGAGCAATTAGTATGACGCGTCGTATGGAGGAACAAACTACAATACGTATGTGCAACGTTTAATATTTTCGAAATGTTTGAGCTCTTATATTGTTTTGGTCTACGTGTGTTCTTTGTCTGTCAGTCTATGTATGTTGTTTGCCTGTATGTGTATACTACAATGTAATAAGATTTCAATTTAGGATTTCCAATACTATCAGGAATCGTAGGGTAGGTATAGTAGTGGTAATAGTGTGATCTTATCATGTTCTATCCACTTAAGTACCCACGCCTGGTATGTTACATTCGTTACTTCATAAAAAGACAATTTCAATAGCAATAACTTAAAACAGTACTCAAAACACATATTTTTTGTGTAAGGGCCCGCCAATGTGACTTTACTCTGCCTGATTGAAAGCATAAGCAGAATCCAAGAGTGGTGGCTACCATACTCATTGCGAATGTAGACATCTCAACAATGTAGCATGGTGTCACTCATTATGGCGGCCTATTGAGGCGTCTGCATCAGTCTGCAACAAACTTCTTTGTCTTGCTCCAAATTAAGTAATAATTTTATGACTACATCTTGTTCAATAATATTAGTCAACAATGACTTATCACGCCAGAAAACCTTTCTTATTAAACTCGTACAAAGACATTACCACCCCTTTCGAGGAAAACAAGAAAAATATGAATTGTGCCACTCGAACATGAGAAACACGCATCAAATACGCAACTCATCACCCAAATTAAGTGGTACATTTTTCCACGTCCACCTATATATTTATTAATCTCCAGACCGGGAAGGGGTGGTACGTCTCCGCATGCCTTTTGAGAAATGACGCCTGCCAAAGTTAAGTCGGTTGAGCCAACGCAAGACGGTGAGTTATGACCGTTTGTTGAGCTAACGGATAAAGACCATTAGGGCTCGGGTATAATCCTTATCGGCCAACTTGCACTTAGGATTAGTCTTGTCAAAAGTTGCCTTTTTTCGGTTTATTGACCGAGCCGTGTCCAGCTTTGATTAGAGGATTAGAACTGGATGAGTATTATTTGTAATGCTACGTAATCCTTAACTCGAAACTTACATTAAGGTTATCATGATTAGAAACGCAATGATGAATGGGCGTGTATTATTATTTTATTACTTTTGTTATTTATGTGGCTAATGATTTCTTGGACATTCAATGGCTTACGAATCATTAATGATATAATGTACATCAACTGGTAGCTATTTATGATATTATTTGGGTAAAGCATATTAAAGAGCTTTTAGAAAGATATATTTATATTTTATGTTTGTTCTATTTAGTTACGTCTTTTCAAGTTTTTAACAATACATTGTGGTAAATTAGTCAATGTTTATTTTTATGCCATAGATAAAGAGGTTTATATTTGAAACCAAAATATTTAGCTTTTGTTAGGTCGCCATATTTAGAACGTAATTTAATACGTTAGGACATGTCAGAATTAAAAACATACTTCTTATCTATACCATTAAATGATCAATTATTGTAAATACACCCATTAACCCCATATATATACATATAGTTTAGTATGCAGGAGGTATCGAGGGCAATAAATCGATCTAGCTAGTATTTATTTTCAGAAACTCTATTAAAAAAACACAGAGCAGAGCTATTGGTTATCCAGGTACTTATAATAAAATTCACAAATTCTACTTTCAGAATTGAGGATAAATCGAAACTAGGAAATAGAATGGAATTTGCCTGACTAACATAATCCTCTATGAGTATCCACCATATTATTGAACTTTCTGAAGGTTTTCTCTTAATCAAGTCTAATACTAACACATAACTTATACATTGATACAATCATAATGCTCGTATTTAAATTCAATACGCAAAATAGGGATAACTATTAATTTACGTATCACTTTAATGTCAATTATGATTTTTAAATATAAGATAAATGAATGTTAAATATACACTTAACATCCCTGATACCCATATATCCAAGTTATAGTAATGATCTAATATTATAAAAAAATACGGTTTACTAAATGTATGGTCTGAGTTTTCCAAATGTTTCTATCTTAATAATTAAGTGTCTTTACACTCACCAAGGTACTTAATTATATGAACAACAAAATGTGTTAAACTTATAGTGGTAAAGCCTTGAAAGTTTGTAATGAACTGTTATTACAAACTTTTGATGTTTGATGATGTTTTGATGTTTTCAGTACTAGTTCAAAAAATACATAGTATTTTCTAGTTGACTTCGGTTTTGTTTTTGTATTTATTATTTATTTCGGTTTTTTTAACGAGAAAACGACGAAATATTATTAATTTAAGGGATTGTACCGAATCTTTGTATGATCTGTAAATATTTATTTCGGATTTAGTTGTTTTCTATGTACAATATGTATTTACAAAAAGTGTATACATATCAGTTGTCAAGTACTCATAGTATAATTCCTGCTTAGTTTAGGGTTAGATGACGTAGTATGTCAGATGTCAGAAATATTATATTATGTAAGATAAAATTTATCTTCTCAAGGGTGAAATCACCAAACACTTCTTCTTAGTTGGTACTTGTAACATAAAAAGTATCAGCTTCTAAGACTTCCAGGTCGTTGCGTTGCCTCAACGAATTCGATCTTATTTGACGAATCAATCAGAATACGTAATATTATATGTATAGATTGTACTATATTCCATTCGGTATAAAAATAAACTAAAGAAATATACACTCTGAGTACTGAGAATATTGGTTTTATTTGCCATAAAGGTCAAACTGTCTTTTGAGTGCTTATAAATACTAATAATCTTCTAAAGCTCATTCTAAAAATAAAAATTCTAAAACTGAATATTATATACTAATAACGATTTTAAGTATCAACTGTCTCTTCTCTTAAATTATACGTTAAAGTCTTAAATCTGGTTGTCTGGAAGAGATCTCCGTGAGCGTTAAGATCCCCTATTCTATTACATGATGTTGATCTCTGTATATGTATCTCTGTAAAAATGTTTACTGTAGTGATGTGCAATAAAGTTTAAAAATAAACATGGCATTATGAAATTTAAAAATACTTTTAGTAACACCTATATATATAGATCATGTTTTGATGGAATATATACATAACCAATAACTTACTCAGAGAAAGATCAACTGCTTAGTGATAAGTTGATGGAAGTTGGAAGAGTAACAGTATCCTGGCCAGTCCGTTATTCGATACAGCTAAAGCTTTTTATGATTTGTATACTGAATATGTAAGACTTACGTAAAATAAACGTGCCTATGATGGAACGATATAGTCAAAATTGTGGCTATGCTCCGTAAATAAAGATTTAAATTAAAAAAAATACCTTACACGACAGATAATGTTGAGTAAAAATAAGTTCTTCTAGAGAAATTAACCACATTAGCTCTTTTAAGTTAAAAATGCAATTATCGTCATCAATAGCATCAATAGTTAAATGAAATATAAATAGTTGCTATTTACAGCAGCTATTAAAAACAATGTAACAGTTTTTTCGTGTATTATAGTCATAAAACATAGATATTAAATTGAATTTACTATAAAGGTTTACACAAATAGTTTAGCGGTGAAATTTTAAAACTTAAATAGTTGTTACGAAGGAAACAAATTTTAAGCACGTAGTTTTCTTAAGTATTTGATGAATAGCTTCGTTACACTTAGTAAGCAATAAGAAAAATTGATTTGATATAATTCCTTTTTACTTGCTGTGGTCTCCTGTAAGTGAAGGAGTATACCGACATCTGACATTATTCCTTCAATCCTTTACTGTTCACTGTTGTGTATATTTTTTGCATGAGATTCTTATTTAATATACAAATAAATTTCATAAAAACATCCTTGTTTTAAGTCATGTCAAATGTCTCATTTTTATAGTTCGTTTATATTTTATTAACAGTTTACGAGAAGGGTAGTAATCAAATAAAAATTTATTTCCTCAGAATATCGTGCCAGTCTTACAAAAAAAAAATAGAAAATAAAAACTCATTTTATGTAAAGTACACCTTTGAAAATGTTTAAGTAGATTTTTTTCACAAGACCACAACAAAGCCGTTTATTATATTTTAATCAGGACGTTTCTGAAGCTCTTTGAGAGGTTTAATTCTCTTTGAAGTTGTCAAAAATTCAACGTGTGTCGCCTACATAAATCAGTTTTGCACTGTCAAGCAACGTTTCGTTTAATAATAAGTCTGGCCAATTTTCACTGGAGTAAATTAAATTTTCCTTAGTCGCGTGCCCCGTCATCTCTTGATATTACCTCGGTAAATCCACGAATAAACTTCATTAGCTTTGCTGTTATTTTGCGAAAAACGCTTGTTTAGTTAAAAGGAATGTTTATGGGTCAACTTTTTACCCCACTGGAAGGAGGAGGATTATGTTTTTAGAGTATGAATGAAATTTCTTTGACACGCAATAGAGCCTAAACGGCTTGTTGTATTTTTATGTGAGGGGTATCAATAGACTAGAAAGTATTCTCAAAAAAATATTTTTTCAAAGTACATCGAGTGTTGTATCAAATTTTTAACGGTGATTGTGAATATATATATATATTTGACTACACGGTTGGCCTGGTGGTTTCAGTGGTCGCCACACCGCTTCCTACTGCGCCAAGTGTTGTGGGTTCAAATCCTACATGGGACAACACTTTGTGTGATCCATAAATTGTTGTTCTAAGTCTGGGTGTACTTTGTGTCCGTTTCATGTATGTTTGTAAAGATCCCCGTGACACAGGAATGTATATNTCTCAAAAAAATATTTTTTCAAAGTACATCGAGTGTTGTATCAAATTTTTAACGGTGATTGTGAATATATATATATATTTGACTACACGGTTGGCCTGGTGGTTTCAGTGGTCGCCACACCGCTTCCTACTGCGCCAAGTGTTGTGGGTTCAAATCCTACATGGGACAACACTTTGTGTGATCCATAAATTGTTGTTCTAAGTCTGGGTGTACTTTGTGTCCGTTTCATGTATGTTTGTAAAGATCCCCGTGACACAGGAATGTATATTCCTAATGCGGGAGTTGTCTAAAAAAGAAAATATATATATATATATATATATATATATATATATAAAATGACCTAGTATACAAATAAGAGGTGGAAATTTAAGTTTACCTATCTTTTAAGTGACTGTTTGTAAATTCAAGTAAACAACTTAACTAAATCCCTATAAAGTATATATGACACTTACATCATAAAAAAATTCAGGAATCAGTCTTATCTGTTTGCCGGTCAGTTTTGTTCTTCCGGCTAAACTCAGGACCTATATTGACTGACTACTGACTGAACGATAACTAATGACACAAGGAGTAACTCAAACTTCTTTTATTTTAACCCGTTGTTAATGTTGTATAGGTACAACAATAATAGATAAAAAAACTTACTCAAAGTAATATCTCCTCCATTTTCTTAGTTTATTAAATCTGATTAAAAACATTAATTAGAAAAATTATGCTTTTATTGATTTAACTATAGTCCATTACTTTATAATACTCAGATGAAAGAGTAAATACTCATTTAAAAGAACGTGTGTTTATAGAAGAAATTGAAAAGTACACACATGGTACTGGTATATCTTCAAAAGATGGTTTATACTAATAACCCTGTCCTGAGAGGAGATCCAAGCTCAGCACATGGAACATTATGGATTGTTGATGAATAAACATGAGAGTTTAATCTTTTTTATGTATGTCTCTAACGAAATGACTTTACTCGGTCTAATGAAAAGCATAAGTAGGATCCAAGAGCAGTGGTCACCATACATATTGCGAATGCAGACATTGGAATAATGCAGCAAGTGACCACACGCCATGGCATCCTAGCCATGCTTCTGCATCATTGGACCTCCGGTCTCGTACTCACCAACGAAATACGGCAATATATACGGCTGTCATTTTACGTTGATTTTCATTGCGAGGGTAGTATCGCCCCGTTAGGTGTCTTATACTATATATATATATATATATATACTATATATATATATATACATATATAGACGAGTTTACTGCCTCATTGGTCTAGCGGTTGATGTATGCGACTGCCAATCAAGAGGTCTCGGGTTCGAATCCTCGGTTGGGCCAAAAGTGCTTTTGTGTTTTTCTGATTATTGAAATACTTAATAACAGCTCGGAGTTTAGAAGCTGGGGTCTGAACCCCGTGCCTCGGAGTGTACGTAAAGCTGTCGGTCCTGTGTCTAATCTCTCCCCGGTCGTGTCAGTTAACCGTCCCATCGGATTATGAGAGAGAGGAACAAAGAGTGCACTATAATTTCTCCTCCGTACTGGCCGCGGTGGCTGAAATCGGTTAGGAGAACATCATCATCATCATCATATAGGTGACTATATCAATTTAGTATATGACAAATAACGATTCTATTGTAATTGTGTGTGTGAACTTTCACGTTTGTGCATATCACACTGTCTAGTCGATAAGAGAATGTTCGCAATCAACACTAATTACCCATTTTATATACCCCGCTACCAATTTAGTTCGATCAAAGTTTGATTAGGTTATTCAAAATGTTGACAAGCAAACTGCATCTGTTCTCTCTTTGCTCAAAGTCTTCTGACCCTGTCTGTAATTGATTTTATGACTTCAGTAAGCTGTTCTAAGAGTAATTCAAATTTAGTACCGACGCAATAATCCTTTATGAGGCGTGAATCCTCATGTCGGGAAAAGGATAAACATGAATATTACAATCATATTTCGTTACAGATGGCATATGGCTCCTTAAAATCGATTACATTCCATATGTTATGATGACGGGTTATTCGCGACACAAATATTTTATTCAATATTAGTTTTTATCCGTGGCTCCTCCTGCTCAATAACCTCATCCGCAATAACCCCCTTACATAGCCGGCTCTTGAGATGAAAGGTACCTTATTACCCGACTACGAAAAAGAAGGGTTTTGTTTTTCGTGTGTATGTATGTATGTATATTTTTTTGGCACAACCTAGAGCCTAAGCGGCTTGTCGTATTATTATGTGAGTGGTGTCAATAAGCTCGTCTTAGTGGTGGGAGTGACACGGGATACAGCAAAATTTAAAAAATATAATGATTTTTGACGCCAAAAGTAATTTAAAAAAACATGTATATTTTCTAAATACATCGAATGTGGGTGTGTGTGTCAAAATAGAGAATTTTTAACGGGATTACGAATATATATATAACTTATATGTTGTATTTAAAAAAATGAATTTAATAAAGATAACAAGTATGGATGCATTCGGGTTTTTTTTAAATAATTTTACTTGTTTCTGAATAATCTTAGTGTCTAAATGCCAATTATCATTAAAATCTGTTACGCGGTTTAGCAGTGAAAGCGTAGAAGACGGACAGATTTCTTGCATATTTATAATGTGAAGTGGAGATTTATGATATATTTTCAGGGTTCCGTATCTCAAAAACCGGAACCCTTATAGGTCCACTTTGTTGTCCGTCCGTCTGTCTGTCTGTCAAGACTTTTTTTCTCAGGAACGCGTGGAGATATCAAGCTGAAATTAGAATAACATATCAAATACTCAGGTCCACGGTCCCCTAAAGCTGTGAAAAAATCAAACTTCTAGGTCAACACAATCTTAAGATACAGCCGTTTATGCTGCAAATTTTTTCACACTCTCAATGGAATCAAAACCTACAGGGTACTTCCCGTGAACTAAAAATCTTGAAATTTGGTACAAAGCAACGTCTTATAGCACATATATAGGAAAATTAGGGAAAAGCATAAATTTTTAGTTACCTCATATAATATACATACAGGTTTGTACAGAACCCTCGGTGACTGAGTTGGGCCCGCACTTGGTAAGTTTTCTTTAATTCAACCAACAAAATATAAACAAGGAAATGAACCTGGAGTCTAAATGTATATTACGTTGATTGGCCAATGATGACAGGATTTAATTTGTGATTAAAACGACATTTATTCTGACTACTGTAGTTACTTTAAAGTGGCGATTAATTCAAATGGCAGATGTAAACTTTAAGTGCGAGAATGAATCCCAGGAAGACTTGATTAGCTTGGATCTTACAACAAATTGATTTTCTCAAAATACTGTAGAACTTAAACAAAATAGTAAGATAAAATGCAATATTAGTTACTAGGTAGTTTACAATACTCATTTCTACACTCACAAATAATTATCATTATTATAAAACCATTTTGCTTATATTTTAGCATTACTATCAATTTCTTAAGATAAAGTTCATTAGGTCTAATAACATACGAGGTGTGTTCAAAAAGTATCGCGAATTTTGAATTTTCGCGGGTTACGTATATTCAAATTTCGATTTTTTGTGGCGTTGTGTTGGTACATATGTCTCTCACTTATGCTGACTAGTTCGGCAATTTTGAATGTTCAGTAAATTGCTTGCGCGTGTTTTGGGTCGTCTTCGATTTTTACCTATTTAAAAAATGGAACAAAGACTTTGTATCAAATTTTGTGTGAAAAACGAAATTAAGTGCGCGGATGAATTCCGAATGTTGACTGTAGCATACGAAGAAGCTACTTTGGACAAAAGCAACGTTTATCGGTGGTACAAAATGTTTTCAGAAGGCCGAGAAGATGTGAACGACGAAGAGCGTGCCGGACGCCCGAGCACTTCAATAACAGACGAAAAGATTGATGAAGTGAAGAAAATGGCATTGGCCAATCGTCGAATCACCGTTAGAGAAATTGCCGAGGACCTAGGCATATCGATTGGTTCGTGCCATTCGATTTTAATCGATAATTTGGGCATGAGACAGGTTGCCGCAAAATTCGTACCAATATTGCACAATTTCGACCAAAAACAGCATCGCATGAACGTTGCTAATGAGATGTTGGAATCTGTCCGCGACTTGTTCTTGTTCCCGAAACTGAAGAGGCCCATGAAAGGACGACGCTACGCCACGATTGACGAGATAAAGACGGCATCGAAGGAGGAGCTGAACAAGATACAAAAAAATGATTTTTTGAAGTGCTTCGAAGATTGGAAAAAACGTTGGCACAAGTGAATAATATCCCAGGGGGATTACTTTAGGGACAAAATAAATATTCACGAATAAAAATAAAATTTTTGAAAATACACAAAATTCGCGATACTTATTGAACACACTACGTATGCTGAGTATACTTATGCATTCACATATATCGTATGCCATGTATAATTAAACTCCTGTGAAAATAATATAAACCAATCTAGTCCGACATAGCGACCATAGAGTCGGTAATATACGAAAGGTGGAACAGTAGGCATTACGAATTTAATATTCTGCAGTTCAAAAACGTTTATTTGCTAATATTTGACTTATGTTCGCACAAAGGCGTTGGCACGTTGCTTCAGATACTTCTTGGGGAGGTATTATTGGTTCATGTATGGTTTTTACTCTATAGAGGGCAATAAAACGCTATAGTTGCTTCACGGTCGCTTTCATCGTTTCGAAGATCGTAAATACAGCCATCTTGTACCGGCAAATGTCTATTGGATGCTACATTGTTGAACAATTTAGTGGTTGGTATATTTATACTTTAATGTTCAATTGGTCTCAAAATTGAGAATTAGGTGACCTGATTTCACGCTTTATGATCTTGACTGACCTGTTAACATATTAAATTGTTTTACATCGTACCAGCATTTTAAAACATTACTTTAAATTACTCTTTTTATTTTTGTGGTTAGTTTATTCTACAACCTCAATTATATGAGTAGTTATTTTATACACTAAACGTAATGGCTATTATTGGAAATCGACAATGGAATTAAATTGTCAATTTTAACTACCAAAATTAACGGTTAATGGCGCTTAGCTAATGTAACTGGTAAAGTTATAAATATATTAATATACAATTAGAGGCGTATATTACCTTCCAAAAGAAAAATAGTATATATGAAATTATTAACTACCTCGGTGGCGCAGTGTTGGCGTATGAGACTGCCGTGCTTGAGGTCTCGGGTTCGATTCCCGGGTCGGACCAAATATTTGTATGATCTGCGAATATTTGTTTCGGAGCTTGGGTGTTTCCTACATATAATATGTATCTATTTACAAAAAAATATATATTTATTTATATCAGTTGTCTCGTACTCATAACACATTGTAAATCTTGCTTAGCTTG
Organism: Hyphantria cunea; assembly: GCA_003709505.1. Classification (NCBI taxonomy): domain Eukaryota; kingdom Metazoa; phylum Arthropoda; class Insecta; order Lepidoptera; family Erebidae; genus Hyphantria; species Hyphantria cunea. Next base: position 509,522 of record PKRV01000853.1, on the reverse strand, counting down.
GGAATAGATGGCGTTGAAATATTTATTTATTTTATTAATGTGAAATGGTTGCAACACCGTATCTAGACCGTGAGACATGATTGATGAATATATGTGTCCCATGGTTGGCTCATATGTCTATTTTGAACAATTTCATATCTTAAAAGAAGCGCGAATCCTATACTTCTTAAGTTCAGCCTTGTTAGAGTATTCCTTAAAAAGTATAACGTCTTCATTAAACAAAAACAAATGAAATGAAGAAATCAAATGTCCAGAAACTATTCGGCCGTCCACAATTAGAAACTAAATATCGAGATTTTTGCAAGAAAGACTTAAAACTGGATAAAATTTTATTCATAGTGGAATGCAAATTAATCTTAAAAACATTTTCTTGTAGAATGGATTATAACGTAGGCGATAATAAAGTTTCGGAAACAAAGTAAGGAAGTTATTTGCGTGGATAGGGTTGGCTGTGGAATCAATAAAACTTTTTATTGTATAAATTTCATATTTACAAGCTCAAGAAAAGCAGTAAACTAAATGTTATTAATGCATGAATATTTATTAAACATTTAAAAGGCAATGTGTGCTATGGCCATATAAAATATAAAAAAACATAAATCTTTGTGCAATCTATATATATATATCAGTAAATTTTAAGTAACAAAGATATTGATAACTTTCATTCGTTCTGTTTAAATAAATTAATTATTACGATTGAAAACCATTGTAAATCTTTTATATTGTTGGCAACCCTGACTAAAGCGTTTATCAAGTTTACTGCTATGTATTCACAGAAGCATTGTTTTTGACGCAGATTACTTTTCTACCACGTTTCGCTGCTAAAATTGTATGCAACTTTGTTTCTGAATATATTTGCATTATTAAATAACTTGAATGTTCCGCCTAGTTTATTCATTTCCGGATTATTCTTTGGAAACTTTGAAAACGAAGAATATATTCGTGTTTCAGTACAGTTAAAATATTTTGGCTGCTAGTAACCACATTAGAGGTTTGTGTTTGTATACTAAAAGCAGTAAAGCATCGCAGTAGCTTAAGTTTCAAAACAAAGATCTCGATATTGAGTGCTTGTATATATTATTTAATAGTAAAACTAAAGTTAAACCAAGCGCTAAAACGAAGGTTTATTCAAGTTAAAATATTAAGCCCGTTATTCATAAACGTTATTTAACTTTTTTTTTATGAAATCGCGAGCAAACGGGCACACGTATCGCCTGATGGTAAGCGATTACCGCCGCCCTTGGACATCTCCAACACCAGAGGCGTCACAAATGCGTTCCCGGCCTTTGGGGGATGGGGAGGAGAATGGGGATGAGGGAGGGGTGGGGTATGGGCCTCCGCTATCCTTAATCACTCGGTGAAACACAGCGCAAGCGCTGTTTCACATCGGTTTTCTGTGAGGCCGTTGTATCACTCCGGTCAAGCCGGCCCATTCATCCGCCGAAGCGTGGCTCTCTCACGGTACAAACAACGTTAACTTGAAGCAACGTTCTGAGATATTTTCTTTAACACTTTGTACAGTGAACGTAAAATTTATTTAAGAATTTTTAAATATTTTGGTAAGTGGTATATAGAAGAAAAAAATACCTTTTTTAAAAAAGTTAACTTTTAATATAACGTGATAACAGTAACATCAAGCTTATACAATGACATTTCGAGTAAAGGCTAATAAAAAATTTGCAAAAGTTGGTAAAATACTTAAACAAAATGTAAATAGCAACAAACAATACATTAACTAAATACAGTATAAATAATTCAATTCATTTCATTGCTTGTCACCAATTACCGTGTCAATTCTGTCCCTCAATTATTCAATGTCTGCATGCAAATTAATTTTAAATATACATTGACACATAAATTTGTTAGCGTCTAGACTAATATAAATCTTAATATAATATTGATTTATTTCGTTCAGTGATTGCTATGAATAAATAACAGTATTATATTATAGTTACTTGACGCAGCTTATTCGACAGACGATTATGAGGTACCGGTATGCCACTCTTACCTTCTTAAGTTCTTACTCTCTGGATTCGGCCGAATAAACGATATTTATTTTCTTTCATTACTTCTCTATTGTACCTTCATAACAGACCCTTTCAATCCCTACGATTCCCAAAGCACTATAAGTATTGTAAAAAATGTTAGCGTAGTGCCTGAAATATTATTAATTTTCTTGCCAAAATCTTTTATATGTTATGTGTGGGTTGTTTCAATAAATCTCATTCTGAAATATTGAATTTAAAAACATTATTTCTTTGACACAAGACTATAGAAAACCCAATATATCTGTTAAAAACAAAAAACAGTGTTTTTGAATTGTAAATAGCCTTTAATATGAAAGCATTATGTTTTCAATAGCGCCCATTGAATAATTTTAAAATGATATTTTCGAATAAAGAAAACGTGTGTGACTTTGATAAGGGGCCAATAAATTGCGCAGAGCTGGAGTTCGGGCATCGCCTGTCGCATTATAGGAGGTTTCTATTGTAGGGTATTCGCATTATTCCCTTATCAAGTAAGAAGTTAATGGGCGAGCTTTGTGTATCTTATGATTAATTGATTCATACATACCCTCATTGTGATGCAGATATCCTTAGCTTTTTCCTTAGTAAATGAAAATGATAAATGAAAATCTATTGTTGCTCCACACTAAACTAACTATGCATGCTAATTAGCACCGTCTAATTTTATTTAGGTACTTTTTGTTTTTAGTTAGTTTATGTGTATGAGTATTAGTTTAATGAATAAAGTGTTGTGCTTGCAAAGTTTAATTCTTAAAAATGTTAAACTGATCTGAGAAGAAGGAAATAGTACTCTAGTAGCTTCTCACTTGTCATATCAGATTTAGATATACTGAAATCTTTACTATTGGACTTGTTGAAACAAATTATATGAACATGAATTCTAGGGGTAAATTAATAACTGAATGATGCATCAGATCAGCTTCGAAATGCAAAGTTATAGTATTGTCATTTAGATTCCGTATACATTAGGAGGATTATTTCCTATGCTATAAGAAGCAGCTTAAAATTTACTCCTAAGCTTTACTTAACATTGTTAGTAAGAACTAAACTCTTTTTCTTCTTAAGAATCTTATCATTCTTTTTACAAAGAAAGACTAAAACAATCTTGTTATTGGGTTGTAGGACTCCATTTTTTGGAGTCGCCAGGCTACTAAATTGTACAAGAACATTGTTCCGTTTTTGTAATTAAGTTGTATACAATACGTAATAAAGCAAAAGTGTTTGCGCTTAGCTGTTGTTAAGTTCCGACATTGTGTTATAAATACAACGTTTAACACGAGGCTACTACAAAGTAAACCCATTTGCATAATATTACTACTAATTAGATATAAGTTAAAGCTTATAAATAATTAACTTCTTATTTTTTTCACGAAGTTCATCCATACATAGTTTGAAATACGATAACACGTTTATAAGGAATTATATTTGTACTGTTGTATAATTGGTTGTTCTGGTACTCAACTATACTAATGGGTAAGATACGCACGTATGTGAACACAATTACTTCCTAAAATAGCCTTGATAGGTCATAAAAGCAACTACATAAAATCTTTTTTCCATATTATAATTAAGATAAAAACAAGCAGAATAGAACCGTCACGTCTCTTCATTGCAAAGACAGCTATGTTTGGACGGAACCACTACCATTTAACTATTTTAAGTAGATATCAGTAGAGCGCTCATAGCCCAGTTGCACTCGGTGATTAGAAACAATCATCGAGGGTAAGCAACGATGGCGCGGTCAGTACCTGGATGGGTGACCGCTGGTGGCATGTTACCATGAGCGTCTCCGTGATTCGGAGGTCACGTTAAGCAGTCGGTCCCGGTTGTTATCATACGATAACAGTCGTGAAGCTTAGTTGGAGGCCTTCGGGCGGCTTAAAAACATCCAACGGCAAGATTTACGTAGCCACAACGTATTCTTGCCAGTCCCCAACCCGCACTTGGCCAGCGTGGGGACGTATGGCCTTAACCCTCTCCTGAGAGGAGACCCGAGCCCAGCAGTGGGACATTATGGGTTGTTGTTTTTTTTGTTTTTTGTCAGTAGAGCTTGCTATATAACTCTGAGTCATAATAGTAGTTTATAAAGTTAAGATATAATTTGAAAAATATACAAAGATTAATCAAAGTGAGAATAAAACTGTACCTAAATTGACTTGCAAGCTGAATCGCTTGCGGAACTTTATTTACACTTAAATTATGATGGTTGAAAACTTTTGCTTGAGACGATAATTTATCATGCCTACTTTATAAGGGGGAACGGTGATTCGGGAGAAAGTTACGATTTTCAAAGTAGCTAGTGTATATGCGAGAAATCTTTTTAAGAAAAATGACTGGACGATGATAGATGATGTAAATTTTTATCGTATACGAAGTGCGTTGTTAGTCGTTTATTTTTCTTACTCTGTTACATGTTGAAGTGACTAACAAATGTTTGTTTATGTAATTAATCAATGTATATTAATTACTTGTAGATAAATTTCACGTTAACCTCCTATATGTAGGTGTAGATCTATTAATATTTAGATCACTTCATGTCTGAAATTGATGCTGTTGATAAACGTACCATAATAAATATTATACGACTACATTCGTAGGGAATTCGGAGACATTTTTTTTAAATAAAATAGGTTTTTGAATTGAGGTATTTACGGATTCTGCCCAAAACATAATAATATTATTATTTTCATTCTTTAAATTATTGGTAACTATTTGTTCTTAAGTCAACAATTTAATATCAAAGTGACTTTTATAAATAAAATATATTAAAAACATGGTCTCATCACAATAAGATCACTCACCCAGGCAGTAAGATCTAGGAGTATACATAAGCGTAACGACTTTCCAACAGGTGGATACACCGGACAGCGTGCTACAAAGTGGCCTCGGTCTAGGGCCTGGCCCAGACACGGCTCTCAGGTCGATGGTTGACCCCAGAGACTATGACCGCCTCCGCTTCTTTCAAATGAGTGCCGCCCAACCAAACACCTTCGAGGAAACTATACATAGGGTGAGCATTCAAAATTTTCCTTCAACATCTCAAACGGACGGAGCGATAAAAACTTTTTGGAATGCCAAACACAAATTTAATCTTTTAAAATTTTCAGACGTTTTCTTTTTAAAAAACGACGCAAAATAAATCAGTGGCATTTTAAAAGGTATTGTTGTTGTACAAAAGACTCGTGTCATTGTATCGTTAACTTTCAGTTAAGGGTACAATAAAAGCTCTGTCCCTCAAAGGTGTTGCAGGAAAATGCCGTGATCTGTTACGCTCTGGATGGCAAATTATTTGGCTCATTTATCTGTGTAAAGACGTGTTTTTATTTATTTGCGTAAGATGCTATTATACCATTGATGTTTGGCTTCACTAAACTCATTTTTATATCTATAGAAAAAACTTAGCTGTTTAACTTAGGAATATAACTGCATTTGTATATTTAGACTCTATATTGTATATTATTTATAATGATTACTTTTATGTATTTAAAATATAATGTAATTATTTATCATTCCATTCATAGAAAATATTTTTATCCCTACAATATAAACGATATTATATTTTTGCCAGACAGAGTCATAACAGGTTTCAAAATTCAAAATCTCATCAAACATTTTGGCTTATTTAATCGGCATGCTCAAAGAATTGGAGGTGGCTCTACGGTATAAATATTATTACATCTGATAATATTTTAACTCTCACGACTTCGTAATATCATTATGGATATCAATTTCTTCTGTCTCCATTACGTCATCATAATTATTAGTATGCACAGCTTTAGTTTTGGCAGTATATGCACGATTATATTATGCATGACATGGTTATTTTGAAATGCATGTTGGGCACGTCAAACAGCATTTTAAAGATTCACGATATTATTACTTTTCGTCTTTTGTTTCACACATTTGTTCTTTCATCTAGGACAGTAAAAAAAATTCATAACTGGAAGGAACAATTTATAATAGATTTTCCAAAAGACGTAACATGCCTTGTTTAATTCAAAATATTTTTGTTTCAGTTAAAAGTTCAAGAAGCAATGAAGAAAAAAGACAAATTAGCAAGAGAACAAGAAGAAGTAAGTTATTTATATACACACTTCGTATTAAGGAAATTGAAATGACTCCCCCACTTGAATTAAAATTCCACGAAGGATAAATGTTAATCCAGACACAAATAATTCTCCTAAATTTCGCAATGAAATTAATGATTTCCTGGATATGAATTATTCCCACCTTGAAACAAAAAACAATGAAATAAAAACTCACTATTTCAAAGCGAACATCCAAAACTAATCTAATACCAGCCTCGCACTAACATGTAATCTCCTGACTGGCTCGAGCATTCGACGCGCACCTACCGAGCCAAGCTAATCGTGCCCTAATCTCGGCCTAAGCCTATGAGAGGCAGTTGTATCGCTTCCCTACGAAACTTCCGAAGCCCCTTGCTCAGCACAATTCGCTCGTAAAACTATGGGTAGAACTTCGGAATATTGAACATTGAAATTTTAGTACACGAACAAACTGTCCATTGCGTAACTTAATGCTGAATTTTTTTTTATAAAGTTCAGATTTAAAATATTTATCACACTATACAGTGGTAATCATTTATTGGACCTTTAATACAGTAAAATAGAAACGTTTGTGTATCAGTTTTAAACCTTTGAATGATCTTTTGAAGAACTGTTATTAAGAACTGAACTCTAAACAGACACAAAACCAGCACGTTATTTCTTATAATTGTAATTATGTTTAACAGTCTGTATCAACAGTCGACTCTGCATCAGATCTCTGAAGTCATATTTTCCCCCTGTTTTAGTAATACAGCTTACCTTGATACCCTACACCTTTTGGTGTTAGTGTGATGACATATATATTATATCACACTAACACCAAATCCATAGCCCATCCAAAGGCCTTAGGCTATAGCCTATGGCCTTTTTCGAAAGCTAGGCTAACGAATCGCTGGGCTGGGAATAGTGAAATAATTTACTTTACAGTTTAGAAACTAAAGAGATTAGAACATTCAACCGAAGAAACATACACATTCTTCAGTTAAATAGGTTGTTTTAAAGACTCATAGAATTACATTATTTCCGAAAATTTTACTGTAACGTATTTCCCACAATCCGTTTTATGAAATTGTTCTAAAATCTCATTTTCTAGAACTGTGACACCTAAATCCCTTTCGTGTATAAACTGCGCCGTCTTTGTAACTAAGTGTGCATAAATTAAGTTAATGTTCAATACTTTCCTACTTACGAGAAAGTGGTCTTTTTATTGCCCCCTTTGAATATTTATTATCGTCTTCACGCATTCAGAATATATTGTTTGATAAATAAATTTGAAAATTTTTGCCACACACTTATTACATCTTAACTTATGTTTATTTTGATACTGGAAAATTATATCTGTTCCTGGACACGAATGAATAGAACCTTTTCGTTTTTTTATTAAAAACATAAAAAATTATGCAACATCTGAAAGTATTACTGAAACGAACTCGTGGTTGTTAAAATTGCAAAATTTAAAAAAATGTTTAGGAACAACATAACGGAGTCGTGAAAATTGCTCATTATTTTTAAAATTAAAATTCTCCTATCTTGTTTCTTCACTCCCCTACAAAATAGCTAGCTCAGTTTCCTTGCAAAATTAAAATAATGCTATCTACTACAAGGGCGCGAAAAAAAATTCCCCCAAATATTCAAATACGTTGCTTTCGTTTTTTTTTTTTGTTTTAAGTATTCTATTTTTGTTACAGATTTTAAGAGACATAAGACATGGTCTTATGAATATGGGAAGAGATGGCGTTCGAGGTCCCTTTGGAGGTAGGTTATAGACTGTACGCTGGTATATAGTGTTTCAAAATCAATTGGAAAAATTAAATTTCTTTAAAAGCTTAAAATTTTTGTTTGAATATTTAAAATCTGATTGTTACTGATCTGTTTGATTTATTATTAAAAATGTACATATAAAGAAGGGATCAATAGCGTGTACATTATTATATCATTCTTTATCAATCAGATTTTCAATAGTTGAAAATGCAATCGATGTTCAGCATGTTGCTTGCACGAAATTGGTTTGAGTTATTTGAGAAATATAGTGCGGAATGCTTCTGAAAATATATTCATCTTATATTTGACGTTATGATCATCGGTACGCTTTCAATGTCCATATTTGTTGTCTTTCATCATTTTGTTGTTTTATACAGAAAAAAAAGTTTTTAAAGGTTTCAGGTTGTTTTTTTGTCGTTAATACATCAGTTTAAAAATAAAAGTGCGATATAAATAAATAGAAAACAACAACCAAAGCCTTAATCATTCATACAGATAACGTTTACTTTGCGACAAATGCTAAATGCATGTTTTGGAAACAAAATATTTTGCAAAATTCCACGCACGGCTTTACGATGTTCGTTACACAGCTTTAACTGCAGTGTTGTCAGTGAATCGCCACTAAGTGGGACGCCTTTTTACGGTAAACTTTTTTGGCAATTTTGTTAGCACGTATTTTTATTTGCATTACTGGGAACTCTGGTGCATTGAAGTCTAATAGAGGGCTCGTTTACAGACGATACGTATATGTACGACGACGAAGCGAGAGGCCTCTCAGGAAGAGGGCACTGGTACGATGAGCCACCGTATGAGAGTGACCCTGAAGATTTCTTGATGGGTGGAGGAGGGCCGGCTGCGACATTTCAAAACGGTCGAGTATGCTTCACGCTCAATCTTAGAAATGAGCAGAGAGGTGAAGGTGTGATATCACTCAGAAGTGCCGGTGACATTAGTTTGGCAAGGACCCCTAGAAGGGGATTAATTATTCCGCAAAGTGGTCCCTATCCAACCACCGTTATACCCCTGCGAACAGCGAGAGATCGCGAAAGTGGGGATTATGCCGCGTCAGACATCCAATCTATTGGATCAAGACTATCTGGTATCTCTTTAGAATCCAACCGGTCGGAACGGGAATCATGCAGGGGATATAGGCAAATGTCCGGTTATCGGATAGGTGCAGATCCTTTATCGCCTGCTTCTTCAGATTATGAAGATCAAGAGAGTGAAACAGATTCCCAGCATATAGCCACCGTTCACAAGGTAATTTGAGTTTATACCTATCATTGTATATTTTTCAATCAAAAGGTGTAGATTTAAAATACTTTGTATATGTGTAATAAATTTGCTAATACCAATGTTGCTTTTGATTTTGATAACCTTAGCCCGATTAACCGTTCTATTCATCTTTCCAGTCAGCCGAAGAATGTGAAGGAGTTTCAAATCTTGCGGGAAAAGTCCGAGGTCTTAGGCAAGACGTCCAAAGAAAAATATCGAGATTAAGGCAAGAGAGGGGCCCTGAGGGCAGCGATAGGCGGACGAGTGGTGATCAGGCGTTTCCGTGTTCTAATAGTTCTTTCGAAAGTCTTCCCAGCGGATCAGGCAGTAGTGAGTGGATTTATTGAGTTATTTGTTTGTGTTAATATAAACGGTTTTGTAAATAAGTTTGTCTTTCCTTTCTTTGTACCATAACGCCCCAGTGTGTTACTTACAGATACCCTCTTGTATTACACGTAAATCCAGTTGTTAATTGCATTACAATCTAATACTACTAATCGCATCGCATTAAATCACTAAAATTAACTAAAACCCTGCCCATTCACAATCAAACAAAGATGTACACAGGTATTTCTACATTCAAAGTATGTTTGGTCGTAGAGAAAGCAATGTATTTTATCTGAGGCCAGAATATTTATGTACAGGCACACAAGCATTGGTTCGCGCCGGTAGTAATCACTCATCTCTCTCGGCAGAAGAAAACATAGAATTAAGTCCAGCCGGGCGGAGTTTACTCGTGCCGCAAATGCTGTGTCGAGCTCGAGCGCTTGTCGATTACGTACCCAATATTTATGAGAAAGATGCCCTGAGATACAAGGTGAGACGACTTAATATCAAAGTAGAGCCGATATTCATATCTAGGAAACTATTTTTTAAAGTGTATTATTTGTCAACAGAAAGGAGACATCATCGAAGTAATTAACATGAACGCTTCTGGCATATGGCGGGGTGTAATAAATAATAAAGTTGGGAATTTTAAGTTTGGCAATGTTGAGGTTTTGTCTGAAAGGGATACTGTACGGTCCAGATCATCTAAGTGGTGTAAGAGTCGCGAAAGACTTTGGGAAACACGGCCACGCTCAGTAGAAGAATTATTGAGGAGAATAGATTTGCCGGAGTATGCAGTAGCTTTTGCTAGAAATGGATACGAAGACATAGAGTTATTCAAAGAGATTGAACCTTCCGATTTAGACTACTTGGGAATCATGACTCCTGAACATCGCACACGTATCCTTGCCGCAGTTCAACTTTTACATCAGCTTGAATGTGAGTTGCCACAATAATATCTATATATAAAGAACCTGCTTAACTAAATATATGTATTCTGAAGCTACTAAGAAAATTATCAACTCTCATAGGTGGCGAAGCTGAAGCAGAGGTTGATGGAGGCGGATCAAGTTCCGAAGGAGGTGATTCTCCCTTTGGGCGTCGGCAATTTCCACGGGACTCGGGGTGTTACGAAGCAAGTGTCGCCGTTGGTGGTGTTCGAGTCCGTACTTCTCCCCTAGTTCATAGAGCAGACGAACCTACGCACAGGCCACCTGAACCGGCCCCGCAAGCAAAGCGATCCATACGTCGGCGGCAGCCAGATGACGCAGAATGTGATAGAATCGAACGCTACCCAGGCCCAGGTGCTGAACGAACCACTGTTCGTAGTGTCGGCCTTCCTGGTGGTGCCAGGGATGATACTTGTGAATCTGATCATCGGCTTAATGTAGTTAAGTTTATAGCGGGTGGTGAACCTTGTGCATCTGAAAAAAGTAGTGACTCGGGGGTGAGTAGTTCATCATTAAGTTCTGCGCATCCCCACCGTCCCTGAGCGAGGCCCACTGCGCCCGCACTTGCCTAGGCGTCGTCGCGGGCGCGTGTGCTAGCTGTGCCACGGCCTGCACCACTAAACGCTACTGAACCATCTGTACCGCCCGAGTGTGAATAAGCTACATAATTTTCTTTTCATTTACCTTTATTTAAAAAATACTTGTCTTTTTTTGTATCCAGTGCAGGAAACAACATTGTTTAAAAATAATTTACATATTCTCAGTAACTCTTAATAAGACTGAATATTACTGTCAGGAAAATAATTATTTCAAATTTGGGCGGTACGAATATAAATTTGTGTGGGATTTGAACTATTTCTACTACCCTAAAGTTGACGAATATTTAAGTTGAAAATTGTTCTGACATAAGATCATGTTTTGTGGTAAATATATCTGCAAATATTTTTTGTGTAAGAACTTGTTACTTAAAGACTGACTTGATTTTGAATGCACCCACGTGCTATAATTTGTACGACGCAACGCAACGTAATGTAATAAGTATCTTCTTTAATATGTTCGAGTAAAAAACTGTGAACAAAAGATAATAATTAATTGGTGTTAATAGATTCAATCATAAATAGATTTCAGGATACGGAATATTATTATGAATTATAGATATTTATATAGGTTGCTTGTTACGATTTCAAATGAAGATTGTGAAATCGCTTTTTATCATTCCGTTATAAATTGGAAAGCATATCATGGATGGCAGCAATTTATTGTAGTTTAGTTGCTTTTAATTATTTACTGTGTTCAAAATGCAACCTTTTTGCAGTAACACTTCTTGTCAAATCTATATAATATCTTCCACGTACATAAAGTATTACACTTTAACGGGAAAAGTGTTGTCATATCACTTTTATTTTCTTCTTCAAGGTGCGTTAGTATCGACATTGAAATATAAAATATGTATTTCCGTACTAGGGTAGAATTATGTGCCATTTAGAAATTGAATGTGTGAGGGATGTATTTTGGACAGAGTATTATAAAAGCATTTATGACTGTATTTATTATTTTTAGCGGAGGCAATAAGCCAGTTTATGCAAGTAACTGGGGCGTTAAAAGCGCAGTATTTGATAGCAATAATTGTATATACATAATAGATAGGTTAATTATATGTTAATAAGAGAAGTTTTTTGTAATTTTTTAAGAGAGCTTTATGCGGTATGCCGCATGTACAGATAATGTAGTGAAACAGTGAAATTTTGAATTTCACCCCCGAGATCTTCCGTGTCATGGTAAAGCAATTTGACATCGTTTACGATTTTCCCACTTGTGACTGGGCACTCGTAAAATTGTAACTACTGTCAAACTACACACGAGAACAAAACAATATTTGGTTTCGCAGCTTGCGAACAGTGGAAAATATTTTATTTGTTCAAATAATATTACGTTTTTCATATTGTAATGTTATTTTTTTAATACAGCTACAAGATACAAAACTATCTCCAATATGAATTGTAATGTGTATAATAAATTTTATTTCTATCTCTACATTCTTTGTGTGTTACAATAATGTTGTTCTCCGTGTTCCGTTTAAGTATTTTCCTTCAACTACATTGACTTCCTCAAGTAAGTAATTTTCTAAAGTGGGGCATAATTTAGCTACATTGGTTAGAAGGAACCAGTCCATTTAACATTCCGCATTTGTATCTTGTATGTTAAAAAGAACTGTTTCGTTCCACTTGCTAAGTCCGCTTTCATAGAATTTATTGCTCAGTCACTTGTACTAAAATTGAACAGCTTTGACTGTCCATTTCTCTTGTGTAAATTTTGTAAGAAAGGTGTCCTTCACATTTTTGACTACGATCGTGAACTAGTCCGAACTATTGAATGTACATAGTTAAATGTTTGTTACTTGTATATTGTAGATAGAATATATTTCTTTTGACAATTGTATATTCAATAAAATAATTCTTTATTAAAAAATAATGTTGAAGAAATAATTTATTTATAATCAAAAGTACGTTAAAGACGCTCAGGTAGATTTGAAGTTGTCCCTAGTTTCGGGGTTATAGTGTTGTTTTAAGATACGTGGTAAATAATAATTAAGCGATATGATTCACAGTTTTTATTTTATGTCTGTTAGCCATACATAACTGTACGTACTTTTTTGTAGCAATATTTATATTTTTTTAAAACAGACCTTATGTGTAAGTTAACAAATCTGTTTACGAACATGGATTCTGAATAAATAAATCCAAAACCTTAATGGGGCTTTTGTTGAGATCCTTACTTAATTTTACCTTTTTTTAAAAACTGAGGCTATAGATATGATACAATATTACTTTTTGCATACTTTCTTCACTACTCTTCTGAAAGAGATTAACAGGCGAATATTCAGGTACTTGGCAACGCATATGAGTCTATCTTCAGTGCAAATTACTTGAGTGAATGTCTTACTGATAATCAACCTCGGACCTCATAATTGTGGCAAATATCAGAGCCAGAATAGGCGTACTCTTTGACTTTTTTAGGAAGATTATCTTTATAATCAGATAATGCTACTTAGGCAAATGCTTATTATATTGTACAAGATATGTTATTATAAACATCTAATTATGATTTCAATCACTTTATTCAAAGACGAAGACGAGACAGAGAAGCCTCACAATGTAAGTATTATGAATTCAAAACATACGAGTTATACAGAAGTTTCTCGAGTTTTAGTTCAAACTAGTTACAATCGATTATTGTCTAATAGACTGTCATTATTCGCGAAACCGATAAATATTCTTAGAACCAAATGTGTACTGTACAATAATAAGAAAAGCATAAATTTATTACCGTTGCTCGCCAATATGGGGTTATACAAAATTTATTGTTTAATATTTATGTACGTAATGATCTTTAGTGTAAGTGTTTGTAAATACTGTTACAATATCTTTTCTCGGGTTCTAAAAAGTTGATCGAAATATTATTCAACCTGTCAAATCATCTCAAATTACAAAAAAAAACATAAAAAGAAGGAATGAGAAAACTATCTAATCGATGATCGATCACGTGTTCACAAACTATCGTTTTTTTTTTATTTTGTGAAAATGTTAGAGACTGTACTCACGTGTACTCACAATCTTGAGGACAACATTTCATATATCAGTTATAAATTTTGACTGATTTGGTGATTTTAAGTTTAGATTTTGACGTACAATTTTGGAGTCCAGATTAGTAGCAGATTATTATTGAGTTGTTTTCAATATCCAGATTTCACAACATGCAACAACGTGGATACCAGTAACTCACGGGTCAGTACATTGACTACCTTTGAGTTTCTTCTCTCCAAAATACGGCAGAGGAAGTTTGGGCCTTCGGTAACATCTCTTAATTTAAGAAAAGCAAAGAAAGTCTTTGCTAGCATATTTTAGAAATGCTTCGCGAATCGGAAATCATCTGTTACAAAGATTTGATTAAAATACGAATAGTTTATTTTATTAAACAGCCAATATACATTAAATGTCAACTTTTTTACTTTTATCGCATTTACTCGTACATCGCACTTGGTCATTTTTTTCTGGAAAATCGAATCTCGAGATAGCACTTTATCTATTTTTTTGATTGTTTGAAATTATTATCAAATCAACTAAGTACGATAGTAGTCATCAATCCTCACAAATATTTTGCAGAAAACAAGAATTCTGCGCTTGAAGCAAAAACAGGTTAGCCAACCTAAATATTCTTATTAATGATAAGAACTTATCCTGTCTAACTATTTATTTCAATTGATTGCTAAGCAGTATCTCTGCAATCGGATCACTAATAAATTATTGGCTTCGACCTCCTTCGTACAATGTATATTGCATCTTTTAGATAGTAGGATTATAGCTGCAAATGCAATGAAATGTAAACCCAAGAATTTGTTTAAAGATAACCGGCAGATTAACTACGCAGCGAGTGAGCGACAATGTATCAATGCAACTAAGAATACTCGTGTAATTTATCTTAGTAAATTAATGTTTTTCATTGTGTAAGAAAAAAAACTAAGACGTTGTTTATTTGCGTCATAGTTTTTTTAAATTAAAATATAAAGGGTTATACTTAACCAAAAAAAACTATCCGGTCTATAAAAAAACAGTCCTGCACCTGGTCTCCCCCCGGTCCGTCCCATCGGATTATGAGAGAGAGGGAACAGAGAGTGCACCTGTGTTTGTGTACACACTTGTGCACTATAATACCTCCTGCATAGTTGGCTGGCCTTCGTCGACAGTGATCGCCGTGGCCATAATCGGCTAGCTATGAGAACATCATCGTCAGATATTAAAACGTGTAAAAACATCACCTAGAGGACAAAAAAGCATACGAGTCACAAAATTGGTAAATTACTACTAGCCTATATTTGTCCAATACTGAACGTAGGCCTCCCTTTAGAAAGCAGATTTTGGCCTACTGTACCTTGCGGGCTTGGTATAGTATTTCTGTAAATTTTCCTTCTTTGTATAGTTTTGTTGTAGAGTACTTTCCTTATATCAAGCTCTTACAACAAAGATGAATAGGTCTAGTGACACTTTATATTCCTGCGTCATCACACGGATGGCGTTATGGATTTTGGAAATTAGAAGTGCACACCGCCTTGATTCCCAAGGCGGTGTGCACTTCTAATTTCCAAAATCCAAGTACAAGCTCTTTGCTTCCTGAGTTCATAATATCGTGTCATTTTGAAAATACCGGTAATGATATATTTTTTAATCGATTCTTATATAAAGAAACTTAAATAAATCAATCAATACAACTAAAGCAGTTAGTTAATACATGTTATTGTTAGTTTTGAGGTAATGGTCTGAGAATGGGTAACAGTTTCTTATCATGAGTAGGAACTAAGCTAACTCGATTTTACTACCTGCCTTATGGGCTTGAACCAACAGTTGGGTGACGGATACACTGTTTCTAGCATGCAAAGTACAGTCATCGTTAAAAGCGAATGCTTCTAATTCATAATTTTTAAATATATTTGATTTATTCTTAAGTGGTTGCGTGTCTAGAGATAGCCTTAAATTTTGTCCATTCTTCTGTTAGTTTAATTGGCTAGTCAAAGCCTTGATAAATTTTGTCCATTCTTCTGTTAGTTTAATTGGCTAGTCAAACTTAACAATGAATTATCACCGGCATTAATGTGAGCTCAGTTTGATTTTCAATCTAAGATACCAATATTCGTGTATTTTATATAGAAAATTAAACTGTCACACACTTTGTATCTATTTCCCTTAGGTATAAACTAATTTTGTGTAGGTATTCTTTTCACGTTTCAAAAACGCACAAAATAATTATCCTCACGTATTAATACGCATATTCTGTTTTTGTATCCTGTCTTTTCTAACAATTATATTCAACATATGCTTATTATGCTTAACCATTAATTAAAAACTTATTAACATTTGAATACATTTTCCCGAACGAGCATATCGCTATCTCGGACCCTCTTTGCTGACTGTACATTACATGTACAATGGGCACAGGAACTAAGTTACGAGTTACGGCTAGCACAATATTTACGAGTATCCATAAATGTCGGCCGATGCATGACAGGAAGAACGAGGTAACTGGAAAATAGGGGTGGTCATTTTGTAATCAATTTGAAAGGTTAAGCGCATTGTTCGATACCGACTTTATGGCCGGTATTTCATTTATATCTATGTTCTAATAGTAACTAGTAATATTGAAAATATATTTAAGGATAATTAAACGAATAAACCCCGTACGTTGATATTGCGATGGAACCTTGTCACAATAACAGCTGCGTGATGTCACCCACTTCAAAAAAGTAGATAACAAACAAAGAAATCTTGTTTCTTTGATACGTTTTCATTTATAAACCTCACAATCACTTTTAACGGATAACTAATAAAAAACCAAGTATTTGTAAAATCAATGTTCATTACTACAATTTAATAATTCTAGACTAATTCTTCAATTCAATATTAGCGTCTAATATTAAATCCTTTTTTTATGGAATAGGGAGCAAATGAGCAGACGTATCGCCTGATGGTAAGCAATTACCGCCGCCCATGGACACCCGTACAACCAGAGTTATAGAAGCCAACGCTTCCAAATCTATAACAGATTCATTAATTGTTTTACATTTTTTTCTGAAATTCATTGCTTGACTAGGATTTAAACATATTCGATTGGATTGAGGTCGCAGTTATATGGTGGCAATCTTACTACTAAGGGGCCATTTGGTTGACTATGCTTAACCGTTTGTCGATATTATAATTATTGGGCGGTTAGTGCTGCTTTATTAATAAATATAACTCCGGTTTAGTACAATTAATTGAAACCTCGATCCTGTGAACTTGGAGCCACTGAACCATCACGTATTTTCTAGAATTAATTTTGCAAGGTTTATTTTCTTCCTTGCTATGATAAGGGACGTTGTCAATTACAATAATTGAATTGCTTGGTATGATATTGGGTATCAGTTTTTTAGTCAGCTACTAAGTGAAATTCTCAGCATTCATTTGATCGCGAAAAATGGTTTCACTTCCCGCGTGCACTGTTATCCATCGACGGCCAGGGTTATCATTCCTTCTAACTCCAATATCGGTTGCTGTTTGATGCTGTATCCATATTTCATCGAGATAGATCTCAAGTTTTTTATTTGCACCCAGAAGCAAGTCATCGTCTTTCATGCGGCGTAAATATTATGCTCTCCTCTTGAATTTCCGGTCTTTCTCTTAAATCCAGTTTTTTCTACTAGCATCTTTTAAATTGATAATCGTAATCACTTTTGATTATATTTTTTAACGTTGTTTCACTTATATAATTAAAGTTTGTTTTCCAGCTTCTATGGTCTGGCGTATTGCAGGTATTTCTTTTCTCGTCGTGTACATAGAATGAAATATATTTCTTAATGCTGTATAAGAAAACCCGTTGAAATATTCATTATTATATCTCTTTGCTTTTGTAGCAGTTTTCATTTTGCGCCACTTCCTATTACAGATTCATGCTCTCATCCTAATTTTGTCACTGTGTTTTATGCAATGATTTAAAATTAACACTTCTCAGTTCTGTCTGAAGCATTTTTAGGGCACAGCTTATGTTTCTTATGAAATAAAAAAGCTGAACATAATTTTGGTTGAAAAAAGACTGAAAAGAAACTAATTATTAAAATGTTAAATGTTATGTAATAATACTAAGGTCTTATCAAACATACATATTAGTCAATATGACACATTGTCGACAATACATTAGGAGCAGCCGTCTCTTCTGACTATTGACACTATCTAATGACATCGACCCGGCTTTGAGTGAACACGTGACATATTATACGTGATACATAACTCACCGGGCTATCGCTAACAATTTATAGACTTTGAAATATTGCGTCGGTCGGTTACATTATTCGCATATAGTTGACAATGTTTCTTACGTAACTTAATTGACGCATTGCCAACTTACTGTTTCTTCTTAGGTACCTGAAAGTCGTATTCTATTGTTCTTTTTTTTTGAATAGTGGACTGATGTATCGCCTGATACGCATACACTCGCACCACCAGAGGCGTCACAAGTGCGTTGCCGACCTTTCGGACGTCAAGCGCTGTTACACACCGGTTTTTTGTGAGGCCGTGGTATCACTTCGGTCGAGCATAGATGTATTGCATAGATTTATCCTGAAAAATTGTACTAAACAGATTTTGATTATATTTTAACCCAACTACCTTTATCTTGACTCAGTATCAGTTGTGAACAGATTAATGCTGTAGTATTCTGTATATGGCTTAGTTTGTTCTATAGTCCCATGTTCGTTCGTTCGTCATTTTAAAATATAACAGGCAGTTAGTTATATTTATAAAAACAATAGCGACGTCGCAAAACACTTTACTTTCCCCAAACTCAGAGGAGACCCGAACCCAGCAGTGGGACATTACGGGCTGTTGATAATTGATGACTTTAGTTATTGTAGTGGAATATACAAACATATATGCATAAATCTATCACCATTTCCTTTGTTTCCGCAGACACTATCTTTTGGTCATCGTAGTAGGATAAGAAAAATGATGAGAAAAAATACAAAACTGATAAATATTTTGACGTCAATTGTTTTTTAAAAACTTTATGAAATCGATTGAGCTAAAGAGAAATTTACAAAAACATAACTGACTTTTTGTTCTTGAAATTAATTACTTTTATTTAACAACTATATTCGAGTGTTAATTCGCTCATCTCATAAATGATAGAAGGTGCTATTACATACGATTGGTCATTATTGTGAATGCTGATTGATGTCTGCATTAATACGATATTCGTAGATATATCCATCAAATAATAATCGCGAATGTGTCGTGTAAACTAACCTCAGTTAGTTTCCCTTTAGAAGTCATAACACAGATCTTGAAACACCTGCACAATACACGCATACCCACTCACACACACACGCATATACCGCCATAAAATTACAATACACATCTATGAATGTCAATAATTCTGAGAAATATTGTTTGTTTTAGAAAAGACTACTATCGCAATAGGAATATAAATATCTTGTAAACATACATAAAATGGACACAAAGAACACCCGATCTTAGAACAACAATTTGTGATCACACGAAGTATTGTGTATGTAAATATCAAACCCAAAACTCTCAACACATCAGGAAGCCTTTACGCCATCCATGCAGCATTTAGTTCTCCAAAAATTTCAAGGTTAAATCTTACACACATTTTTAAAGTAAAACACTTTAAATAAATAAAAACACAATTCAAAGAAATACCTGCATCATACACGAGTAGAGTATTAACTAACTGTGTATCAGATTACAGTGTCCGGTTAGTCTGTGGCTCGACATGGGTGTCCAGACTTGTTTACCTGACTGAGCTATGTGAATTGTAATTAACTTTATATTTTCACACCGCCAGACCACCGACCGCCCGTGTGAATAAACCTAGAGATTTGTGAATACTAAATAAATGCTAATTTGAAACTAATGAACAAAGTTGTATGCATAAAATATATACTTTTAAACCCTTCTTTAATGTATGAATGTTTTTTAATAATACTTACGCGAAATTCTTGTTTTGCTTTTATAAGATAATTTTGCAAAAGTGCAGCCGTGGACAAGTTAGGAAAACAACAAAATATTTAAATAAAATATGTATAGAAATATTTACAGCACAAGGTAATTGAAGGTCTGACTCCTGAAGTTACAAAAAACGAAGACATAATTATGATACTATATACCAAGATTTATGTACCAGATTAATACCCCAATGACTGTTCCACCCATTAAAAAATAATAGTTACTTATTTTATAAGATCGAAAAGTGAAGATAGAAGTGATGTAAGATTTTAAGTACTTTTCATTATAACCAACTTTTTTAAAGGCATGGGGTAAATAATTAAGCTGACTTCTGTCGCGTACCGTCGTCGCCTTTAAAGTCGCGAATGCATTGCAGAGAGGTTTATTAATTTTAGAAGCATACCTTACAGTTATTGAAATATAGCTTGACCTCTATGATAGATGGCTACAGGATAGACTAGTTAACGTTGAAGCGATTTTATTTTGTATCAACTGTACCACCAAGTGTTAGTTTTAGCACAAATGAAGTGCAATCCATTCTTCAATACATCACCAGTCTATCGCAGTCCACTGCTAAACATAGGCCTCTCTAATTGCACGCCACTTAGTTCGATCCTCGCTTCTCGTATCCAGCTCCTGCCAGCTGTCTTGCTGAAATCGTCACTCCCCCTTTCCTATGGACCTCCCACACTACATTTGCCGAGACGCGGTCTCCACTTAAAACTCGTTTACCCCAATGGTTATCGGTTCTACGGAAAGTATGGCCAGCCCACTTTTACTTCCGCTTGCTAATCCTGTGGGCTATGTCAGTATAATTTCAATACTATTATTAAAAATTCGAAGGTAACTTTATCTGTTTGACTGTTACGTTTTCGCGACTTAAACCACTCCACCAATTTCATTAACCATTAGGTACCAATGCTGGGCTCGGGTCTCATCTCAGAAGAGAGTTAAGGTTATATGTCCCTATCCTGAATCTGAATAATCCATAGATTTCACTAGAAGAGTCCATGTAAGCAAAACATAAATATTAATAAACAATGCATACCTTGCACAATAATAAATACCACAACACAATTAGAGATACTAAACAATAATATAAAAATCATGGCGGCATAAGCAAGAAACAATAATACAAAATAGTTAGTTTATAACAGAACCGTACGTAAAAGTTCGATGTGGAATGTCATCGATGAACTTTTAATTTTTCCACGATTGTTCTTCTGTTCAGTTCTTATGTTATTTTATACTTTCGTTATGGTTATTCATTGATTTCTCTCATATGGTTCTTGAATTTCATACTTTATAATACAACAATTGTGTAATAATTTATGTTGATATAAAACTTTCTCTCAGTAATGCCACGAAAAGGATACTTAGTTGAGACAAACTAACTTACAAGATCAAAAAATGCACACTTATAACCACAGATTAGCAATAAAGATTTTGATTTGAATTATTAAATAATTTAACGGGAATCTGTGGAATGATTAAAACTCGCCAGGTTTTTGACTCTCCCCGTATGACGGTAAGATAATCAAATCATACCATATCAATGTATCTAATCTAATAACTTTAAACAAGAATTATGCAGGAAGTTTCGGGGGCGATAAATAGATCTAGTTAGAATTTATTTTTAGAAAATTTATCAATAAATAGATAGATACCGAAAATAGCCCGCGAGAGTCATAATGAGGTGGCTCAACTTAATGAAGTAAGATATAAAAAAATAAAATTACCATTTTTTTTTGTCATTTGTAGAATTTGTTCAGAAGTGAAATTTGTAAAATATTGTTTTTTCTTTTCTCCAAAATGCTCAATGAATCGTAAAATGTTTGCTGGAGCTAACTTAGTCCTGATTACGACTTACAGCCAGTTTACGATGTCAAAGTCGTAAATGTCAGTACCATGTTTCCAACTACTGCAAAATGTTGTTGCTATTGTATTATGTCGACATTACATTTTTAAAACTGGGGCCAATCGTACTTGTTTTAAATACTGACAAGACCCTAGGATTAAGACAGAGGCACATTGAGTGAAACTTTGAATAATCGATGAAATCATTCTCAAATGCCAGTTCATATAATTATTATAAATAGCTCTCACTACCCTTGTAAACTGATCCAATAACTTGTATAATAACACAAGTTATCTTTTATCACCCAGTTAGTGTAACTTTTTTTCCATTTAAAAGAAAAATAATACAAAAATATTTTGTGGAAATTGGGTACAAATGAAGATTAATTATTTATTTTAAAAGTGATTTCATAAAAGATAATAATTTAACTTTCTTATTTAATATAAAAAATCAATCGGATACAAAACATTTTTCAACACAAGAGTACAAGTCTCACTCGATAGTATACAATGTAGCATACTTAATCTGTAGCACTGACTGTACTATTACTCTGGATAAGTGCTCTTAGTGTAAACCCAACTTAACGTCCTAGTGCTGTACTTACTATCGACAAAATGGGTACATTAACAGCGTTTTACGACATCTACTCCGGTTAATACACAGCTCTAGTAAGGAATTAAATTAGCCTTAAACTAATTCGAAAAGGTGTCACAGTAGAAAGTACCTAAGCTTTAACTGTTCGTGTACAGTCAGCAACGCAAATTATTATCAGTGATGTATATATAAAAGTGTGTTAGATATTGGATTTAATTTGAGGCTTTGATGAGTAGGTTGCGATAGACTATTTTTTTCCACTGCTGAATATAGGCTTCTCCCAAGGAACACCACAGAGCCCGATCAGTTGCTTTTTGCGTACCATCGCTGCCAGCCCTATTACGCAAATCGTCCCGCCAGAGGGCATCCTACACTAAGTTTGCCAAGACACCATTGCGGGAGCGGTTAAAAGTATCTGATAACTGATAGTTATCTGACAGATAATTTTACGTATCTACATATAAGTTGTGTCATACCATTAGCCAGATAAGCTATCTGGAATTTAATTATTTATAACCGGTTAAACAGGGCCTTAATATTTTTACATTTACGCTGAAATTCATTACAGTAAAAGTTTTTTTGGCAGACCGCAATTGAGAAGACCATATCAAGAACATGGTGGGCCAATATTGAATACAAACTGCATAAAATAGCAAAAATAACTGTGGGAGAGCCACGCTTCGGCACGAATGGTGATACCACGGCCTCACAGAAAACCGGTGTGAAACAGCACTTGCGCTGTGTTTAACCGAGCGAGTGAGGATACCGTAGGCACATGCATCAACCCTGCCCCCCATCCACCAAAGACCGGCAACACACTTGTAACGCCTCTGGTGTTGCTGGTGTCCATTGGCGGCGGGAATCGTTAGTCAGGCGATAAGTCTGCTCGTTTGTTCCCAATCCATAAAATTCCACAAGTGTGTGCGCAAACTCAGGTACACTATCTGTTCCCTCTCTCTCATAAACTAATGGGGCGGTTAACCGCCACGGTCGAGGATAGATTAGGCCCAGCACCGACATACAGCTTTACGTGCTCTCCGAGGCACGGGGGTCCAGACCCAACTTCCAAACTCTAAGCTGTTATTAAGGATCTCCATAATCAGAAAATCTTAATAACAATTTTGCTCCGACCCGGGATTCGAACCCGACACCTCATGATGGGCAGTCGCATTTGTCAACCGCTAGACCATCAAGGAATCTCATACAAGAGAACCTGATATGCGACATGCATTTTCTAAATAGAAACAAAATTATTTACAAGTTACTTGGGTAAAAAAATAAATATATATATACATATGAAAGATTAATTCTCATTGATTTTAGTGGCTTAAAATTTAGTTTACTTTTAATATTAGTATAAAATATTTTCATGTTTTACTTTACCAGGGCAATCGCTTACTCAGAGCGCCAGACGCACAATTACCGACTTCCTTACATTTCAACGTATAATTTCCGCAGTAGCCCACCATCTTGCTAATCGATGTTTACATCGAATAAGTCACGGAGTAAACCGATCATTTCGGCCACCCGTTCAACTGCCTTAAAAACAAAATGGGTTTAAAATGAACGAGACTTTGTACCTTAGAATACAGTACGGTTTAGCTACCACATTTAAGCAGGTTGTGTTGTGTTAACAACACAACAAAAACAATTTATATCAATGAAATTAAAGAATAACTTGTCTTAAGAATATGAGTGGACAAATACAGATGTTAAACTTACAAAATTCAGTAATTGCCGCGGGTTGTGAAACCTTAGACAGCAGTTAAAACAACAGTAAAAAAAAGGATTGTGTGGTTTTATGAAACCACGGTAAAAGTGAAACTTTTTTTCACATGCAAATAAATAAATCAAATAAATAACAAAATTTACATTAAAAACTGACAAAACAAACAAATTAGCGTGGAGCACTGGCACACCGTCCGACTGGCCGCTGGACACTGGCCGACCGTCACGCGTCAGGCGTCACGCGACATACACAGACCAAAAAATTTAAGACAATGTAATAAAATTTTCTCTTTGATAAATAATAACTATACTGACTGCAAGCCATCACAAGTAACAACACACTATAAACTATCGCAAAAAATATTGCTAAGACATTTATAGCCTTATAATATAACAAACGTTATTATTATTCAACAGCACATTCATGCGTACCCGAGACGTTCGTCCGTTCATTTCCAAATCTTCAGGCCAATTTAAATTCAGAAACAAACACCAAAACCAGTAACAACAAAGGCACTTACACCCTTTTGAAAGCACGTACATAACCCTTGGAGGAGTTTTAACCCACGCGATTTTCCGAACCTACGGCCATAGATGCGTTCGCGTACCGTTCCGCAAAAAACCCTCTACATTTCCCATTTAATTTTATGGCAAGAGCGGCGAAAACTCGTCTCTCGCATCTCTTGGTCTTTTATTGTTTGTATTTTTTCGCAACTCGACGCCATTCACCAGGCGTTTAGAAAAAGAAGAGTATTCATTGTTAACGTAACATTTTGTGCATGCTTCTACGTTGAACTGTACAGTTAAATTTTTTAACTTGGAACATTAAGCTCGGTAACGAGATAGAGTTAGATCCAAGTTGGTTAAAGCTGATTTGAAAAGTTTATATGGACCATTTTTATGGTTTTTGCTTCGAATACTATAAAACCAATTTTAATGCTATTAACTTGATACATTTTTTTCTGCCATAATATGATAATACCTATAAAAATACTATTTCTTACTACCAACTGCTAAATACTTATTTATTATTGACATATTGACTTGATGTATGAAATGTATTTCGTATAAATATATATTCAAATATACCTATGAAATGGTGAAGGAATTTTGTTCAAATATATTTGCACCCAAAAATTGTGCCATTTTTTATAGTATAAAATATTAAAAGGAATTCAGTATCAACTATTCATAGAATGAAATGAGAATAATATTAGATCATGTTCCTAAGATGAATAAAAATAGACACAGTAGCCAAAAAAAAAACACAATTCAAGAAAAATGGTCAAATTTTTCTTGAATGGTTAAAAAAATAAAAGGTTAGCGAGCCAATAAAGAGCTTCAGCAAAAAAGTATAGAATCCAAAAGGGTTTTATAAATGCTTGTTACGTGAGATTTTCTAGTGGGTCACTGCAGACCAACGGCTTGAAGTTATGAAAAATAGCGCGAGTTTCAACTTTAAGATAAGCACTTATTACATTTTTTGTTAAGCTCCGTTGAATAAAGTCTTTATACCTTTGGATTTATGTTTGAAAGCGGATATAATTTTGAATTAAAACTCAGATAGCGAGTTAGTGGTAGAATTAAACTTTAAAAAATTCCTTTTTACCCAACTATGTCGAAGTTAGCAGAAAGGGTAATAGTTTTGGTAGTCTAGGCATGTTCATAGACCGAGACCAAAACCACTGAATCCATTTAAATGATTAAAGTATCAATAGAATCATAAAAATGATCCGTGTGTCATGGGCCATAAAAAAATATCAAAAGTTTTTTACGTAGACGGGACAGGTTTTAAACTTTTTATTATTAGTAATATATCTTTTCAACACTATCATCACCTTTTCCTATTACAGAAGTTATAAATTTTTTAATAAGGTTCAAGACTATGTTACTACTACGTATCTACTTTCGTTCTGAAAATGTCTTAGAAATATTGCATTCTTTTATTGTTTCCCTTACACATTCATTTATAGACACAAGGTAGAAAACTGCATCATGAAGACTTCGTAGGATCTATCTAGTTAACAGTCGCTAAAAATTAGCGTATTATATAAATTGACAATTCATGCAACACATAATGTTTTTACATTCTGCAGATAGTGGTTTTTCATTTAATGGGCATGTTTTTCTTTTTTAACATATAATTTTTGTATCTTCTCTGTAATAAGCAGAAATTAAATAACCATACATATTTCGTTTGCACCGGACTTAATACATTATTTAACCCACATTTATGCAGCACAAACGTTGTAAAGGTCCAATGACACAGTCTAAGAGCATCTTGTCACTCTTGACTGAAGAATCGATTTACACTTCACATTGTTGAGTGTCCATCGGCAAGGGACCCAATCGTGTGACAGCGCCACGGATATTAACCACTCGATGGCTAATTGTTCCCAGTTCAATTATCGAACAACTGTCAACGGGGTATTCGATGGTCCTGAAACAAGTTTAGTGAAGGATTCGATTAACGAATATTTAATTGATGGTGTCAATGGATGCTCACAGTAATTAAATTAATATCAGCTATGAATTAAACAGATTAAATCATCAATTGATATTGAATACCTGACATGTGACGGGAATACTCATTTAAATTGTCTTTTTAATAACACAAGAAATAGGTTATCAAGTATAGAACTATGTAAAAGTAGATTTTGCTTATAAATACATAGCTAAAGGCCTATTGTCACCTTTCTTTGGTTTTTAATATCATCTTCTTCTTTCATAATCAGATTTTATTACAACGGTAAGTGTTTTTTCTGTGATTAAAAAAGAAATTTCCAAAATGACTTTTTAAAATTTAAATTATCTATTATTTTCATAAAACAAAAACTATTAAATCGTTCTTACACGAGATCTTGAGTTATCATTTCATTTTGTTTTCTTTGTGGATATTTTCAAGTTACAACTATAATTTATTCACCAAACGATATTACCATCATAACTTATAGAAAAGCGTCAAAGGTTAAAACATAAAGAAAATATTTATACAAAGTTTGGAGATAGAGATAACAAGGCCTATTACGATTCAGGAATTTAAATTTCTGTTCCTTACAACAAAATCACCAAAAATTTAAATAATAACACACACAGACAAAAGAAATATTAAAGGAAAATTACATACAATTAATAAATAGTTGTTGTGTCGCTGTGCGTATGTCTAAAAAAGGTCTAGTATATTTCTATCGAAATTATCTAAATTGGTTAAGCAGCTTAGCCGTCAAAGTGTAATAAACAAATAGAGTTCTTTTTGAATTTATAATTGAAGCATAGCTTTATTTCACTTAGTTAGAACGATGATTCTCAAATGTAAGCCTCATTAAAAATGACAAGAAATACACACAGAAATACATAGATAAAGTCGTAAAAAGCTCTGTTTGTCTGTTGCGCTTTAACGCTTTAACCTCTGGTATGGAGATATTTTGATTCTTGGAGAAGGATGTAGATTATACACCCTAGCTATTGCTACTAGCTTTCTTCTTTCTTCTAGCCCTTGCTACTAGCTTACTTCTTTCTTCTAGCTTTTGCCAATACATACATTAGACAGTAGTACCTAGTAGAGTCAAGTATAGTGTAAGAGATTTCCAAGTATATTTTTATGATCCATATTCAATGCTATCAAGTGTATATCTGTTACGTAAAGCATTATCACTGTTTGATCTTCTCCACCCATATTACTTAAAACTGTTGTTTTCAAGTTCTAATTGTATCAAAATCTGTTGTCGAGTAAAAACTTAGTTTTGTTTGCAATGTAAACTTTACTCCTTTGCCTTTAATTAAGATTTGTTAATAAAGATGTTAGATAGGGGTGTCTTGTCAATATTATCGTTCTTTGATTCTTGTTTTGTGTGCCTTGTTATTTTCATATTAAATTTCATTTTCTTCGTCTTTCCTAATTCGCTAAGTTCAAGAATGTTCACGTATTGAATACAGTAAGGAATACACTACTGAACAGTTGCTAGTACGTGTTATCTGATTTTGTTACTGAAATTTATTTATTTATTTAATCTGGGCTCCGACAGTGAATACACATAAAATGCTAGTTTTATTACAAACAAAAAATCTTCATGTCTTGTGCTTTCTCAATTATGGGGAGATCACAACATGAACATTACAAAAATAAAAATTACTACAAGCGAAGGCGAATTAAAAATTTACTGTGCAAAAATTAGAAAATATACAAAAATCACAAAACAAACACATACAATATTCATACACAAATATTCATTTTTATTTATTTATTTATATTTATATACAATTATTCAAATATTATATTTGTAATAGTTTCTATCGATTTTTCAAGACTTATGTGAGAATACTATATACTAGTTTTACCTGCGGCTCCACCTGCGTATGTGTTGCTTATCGCGGTGATTCTTTAAACTGACGTAACTTTTGAATTTTTAAAACGATTGAAGTAAAACACTTAACAAGCTGAAACATACAAACAAACGGACACACAAACAAAAATTTATACACTGTTATTTTGAGTTAACCTGTTACATTACTAAAGATTCTCTTCATTCAATTTTCTTCAATATATTTAATGGACAGACATCGACCTCTAACAATTTTATACAGCATGATAAATATCCTGCTTAGTAAGAGGTTACTATTCCACAAGGTGACTCCTAGACGACTGTCTATTAGGAACTCCTAATATAATTTATGTTATATAGGTACTTTAGCACCTTCTATTCCACCTATTATTTTCACGCGCAAATAACATCGCCAGATTCCATTACACAGAATGCAATAGGTCAGTGTGACAGCGAAATCTATCGTATAATGTATACAGAGAGAAATGAGTAATCATTTGAAAGCTTTGATATTCATTATATATTTTTTGAATTTGTTTTTAAATTAGAGCCTGTCAAAGACTCTACTGTGACCGATGGAAAGTGTAAGCAGAATCCAAGAGTGGTGGTTATCATACTCATTGCGAAAGCAAACAATGCAATAATGCAGCATGATGATCCACAGTATCGCAGCCTATTGAGATGCTTCCGCATTATTTGGTAATATAGTATTAATCTTTCATATTTGATATTTAAATGATATATTGTATACCTACAAATAACATACATACAAGTCATCGAAATATGTGAGATCAAATTTCGCTTAAAACATTAAATCTGGTCTTGATTTGAATCGCTCCCAGGATAACTGATTGTATAATCATTTCACGATCATATGTATACGTAATTAAGCTTCAATTTTAAATTTAATTTAATTTATAACATGCTATACAACTAGAAAAAGAAAGTCCCGATGACTTTCTGTAACGTTTAGCATATCTGCCTAAATTTATATATCAATCCGTATCTTCTTGACGTGCCATTAAACGTAACCTAAGTGGTTACGTTTAATGGCAAGTCGGGCGTAATGGAGTGAAAAATTGAAATTATGGTTTGATTTATCACGAGCGGCTTAACATTTGTATGTGATTAGCATACATCATTGTTAACTTATTTAAAAAAAATATTTGTATATTAGTGAAAAATAGTTCAGCTAACATAACTCATAAAATAAGTTGCAAATGATTTAAGTATTTATGGATAGAAGATGATTTATGGTTTATGTTAACAGAGCTTTTCAAAAAATAGCACAAAATTATTATATATTTATGCTCTAAGGATATACTATACGAAGTATTTTTTTACATTTCCGCCGCACTTTCCTATTGAGTCTTCAAATATTAAAGATATATTGAGAGACCATCTAAAGTCTAATGGTATTAAAGAATTTAATGCCTGAACTTGATTTATTTTTTAACACGTAAGCAGCAGCATTGACAACAAAATGTGCACTGAAATTGAATCCAAGACTTAACAGTCAAAGAGATTTAAATGCATAATTTAGGAACCGACAAAAATAAACATAAACTATGAAAAATTATAGCTCTACAAGTATGCAAATTAAAAAAAACTAATAAGTGTAACGTTTTGTTTAAATAATATTAAGTTGATATCAAATACGTGACAAACCACACTTCACTTAATCTGACAGATGTAGGAAATGATACTGACAGATTAAGCCCAAATGACGTTGCTGTTGTGGCAACCTCAAAAGTAAATGTAATAATCCGTCATAAGAAATTCTTGAGATTGTAAATGTCCATTCAAAGATTATATAAATCTTTTGTGGGTTTCATCTCAGTTGTCTGATCAACAGTTATACCCACGTTATTAAAACACTAAACCAAAATGTAGTTAACAAGGTAGCTTTTGAGGTGCTTCTTAATAAAAGTTTGAATAGAATATTAAGTTGTAAATAGAAAATAAATGACTCACAAACAGGTATTAAGCATATTATTGGAATATAATAGAGTGAATGATAAAAAACTCTATTAAAAAGCACACTTGAAAAGCTTATTGATTTCTGTTGTGTTTCCGAGTGCGTTGAACTGTGCTACCTGCTATTCGTTTCAGTGTAAAAATACTAAAGCAAGATTTATGTAGTATGCGCTGTTGAATAGGTTTGATTATTAATTTTGAAATTAGTATTTCTTCTTTTTACTATTATTGAACAAAAAGATGTTAAATTTAACTATAAACCTGCTCATACTACTTACTGATTGTGAATTTACAGTTCCGGGTCTTTTAAGTGGGGTCTGAAAAAGCATCTCCATAGGACGCCATAGAGTGGGTCACAAAGATACATTCATAATGGTAACCACCGCTTTTAGTTTCTATTCATGCTTTCTATCTAGCCGAGTAGAATCTTATTGGTAGCTAATTCATCAAAAAACAGACTGAAAAAGCAGGTATTTACCACAGTAATAAGACTTATGAGGTTTTTAAAACTGTCCAAATGATAAATAAATATAAATGTATTTTATCAAGAAAAGTCTCACCGAAGTTGTCCACTTAACTACCAAAAAAGAAACAATGTTTACGAACTTGTCACAATACAAAAGACATTTTGTAAAGCTTTAAATAAACCAACCGGTTCTTCTACATTATTTGAAAGCGAAGTATATAAATTCTTAACGGGCAAATGGACAGGACAACATGTATCAGATTACAAACAAAAAACATGCGTGGGCAAAATTTCTTACGGCCTCATTCTTGGATTGGTCAAGCTTGCTCGATGATTATAATTTTTATGCAAATGTACAAAGCATCGAGAAGGAATTCCTTCCAAAATTATTTAGTAAAAATCAACCTTACCTCTATTATTATTAATCTTAAAGTCTAATAATAAAGTTTTTCTTTGATAAGAGTCTTTAGATTGATAAATAAAGTAACTCTTTATACCTAATTATCCGAATCCAGATTGTTTTGATTTATTTTACACGCCAAAAATAATAATTCGGTACAAAAAATGGCAGGTGCCGGGTTATTCGTTATTTGCTTGTTACTATCTGAGAATGTTGAATTATTAATTAGTTTGTAATAGAATAGCTATATAATGAAATGATTTTTGTATCTTTAAACATGGGGTATTACTTTTAATTGCTGTTACGACTTATTTGAAACCTTTCGAAATATAAAAAGGTCACGTAAGGGCTAGCCCCCTTAGGCAAGATGCAAGGGTTTCACGTCAAAGCTTTTTCTACAATCGCTAACGACTATATTCTCAAGTATTTTTGGCTAATATTTAGTTTTGACAACGTGATAAAGCATTGAGAGACATCAATGTTATACATTTGTTAGTTTTCTATTATAATTTTCGTTTGTAGAATCTCTTGGTTAGATTCGACCGGAGTGATACCACGATTTACCATAGAAAACCGGTGTTAAGCTGCATTTCTTGTTTACACCAAGTGAGTTGGGGGAAGGGGTTATATTATAACTGGTCCAAATAGCACAAATTTTCTTATTGATCTTAAGAATAGTGAGTCAATGCATGAAATAAATTTTTTTTTCGGACATTTTAACACACAACGCCATCTACTCCCAAACTAAGCAGAGCTTGTACTATGGGTACTAGACAACTGATGTTATTACATATATATACTTTTTTTTTGTAAATACATACATATTATACACAGAAAACACCCAAACTCCGAAAAAAATATTTGCAGATCATACAAACATTTGGTCTGACCCAGGATTGGAACCCGAGACCTCATGGACAGCAGTCGCGTACGCTACCACTGCGCCACCGAGGCAGTCAAAAAATTCAAAGTTGATGTTTAAATTGAAAGTGATACATACCTATTGTCTAAATCAGCTATGAAAACTAAGCAAGCACTTTTACTTTATTGAAAAATATAGCAATGCTTGCTTCCAAACAAACCCATGTTGAAAATTGAATTTCTGTAAACATGTATAAGTTTTTGCCTGTCACAAATTCAATGACAATAATTTACATTAGAACGAAGTTTCAAGTCCAATTTAATTTGCATGATAATTAAAAAGTGGATTCTCCGTGACAAGAAAAGTTCAAATTCAATATTCGATTTCTCAAAACTAACAAAGTACTTTTAAGGAGGTCAATAATCGATGAGTAAGGTAAGAATTTCCCTCTCTTGATGTTTTTATTTTAATATGGCAATTTGTAAGTATTTCAATGCAGCTACCACTTTCTAAAGTGTCTTGTGGCAAAAGGGTCACGTGAACGATGTTTACTTTTTGAATATTTTGGTGTGACATACGATTAAAACGTATAGCTGATTTGAGTGCAATTACACTTTATTCAAATATGTTTATGTACTTTCGTTATATAACAATTCATAACTATATATGTACCTTTTATATTTTTTTATAACGGTACTATTTTAGTATTAAATAGTGTTAAATATTGGTGCTAAATGTTTTGTAATAAATAAATAGGATTGACGGACTAAGATTTTATCATCATCATCGGTGCCTATATACAGTGCAGTCTACTGCTGGACTTAGGTCTCTCCAATTGCACGGCACTTGGTTCGATCCTCAACTTCTTGCATCCAGCTCCTGCCAGCCGACTTGAGCAGATCATCCTACTCCACCTAGCCCGTAGACGTCCTACACTACGTTCGCCGAGGCGCAGTTTCCACTAGAAATCCGTTTACCCTCACGGTTTTCAGTTCTGCGGCTAATATGGCCAGCCCACTGCCACTTCAGCATACTCATCCTGTGGGCTATGTCGATGACCTTGTTTCTTTGACGGATCACCTTATTCCTCATGCGATCCTTTTGGAGAAACA
This sequence comes from Hyphantria cunea, assembly GCA_003709505.1. Lineage (NCBI taxonomy): Eukaryota > Metazoa > Arthropoda > Insecta > Lepidoptera > Erebidae > Hyphantria > Hyphantria cunea. The sequence continues at coordinate 476,245 of PKRV01000853.1, read as the reverse complement.
CCGATCATAGCCCTCTCCGTAGCACGCTGAGTGACTTTGAACTTGTGAACTAGCCGTGCCGTAAGTGTGCACGTTTCGGCTCCGTATGTCTTGACGAGTAGGACACACTGATTGTAGGCTTTTGTCTTTAGGCTCTGTGGGATGATGAAAAGACCCGATGAAGTTGTCCGAACGCTGCCCTGCCCACCCGAATTCTCCTGTTTACTTCGTTCCAAGTTGTTTCTACCTCATTGCAAAGTCTGTCCGAGATGAATATATTTTTGAAAAACTTCCAGAACGGCACCGTGTACCGCGACCGGTTCCGGTAGTACATGTTCATTGAACATGACTTTGGTTTTATCCAAGTTTACCCATAGGCCGATGCGTACAAAAGAGTCAGCCAGATCATTCAGTCTCTAAAGATACCCAACATCTATTGTAGGTCCTGCAGCGTTTCTGCCATGATGACGATGTCGTCCGCAAATCGTAGGTGAGAGATGTATTCTCCAATGATATTCATGCCACGTCCCTTCCAGTGTAGCGTCTTGAACAAATCCTCCATTGCATTTGTGAACAATTTCGGGGAAATAACATCCCCGTGTCTCACTCCTCGATGCAATAGTATGGCCCTTGTTTGCTGATTCTGTACTTGGCAACTCTGCAGGGACTCCAGGATAGGATAGGAGGGTTAAGCCCATACGTCCCCACGCTGGCCAAGTGCGGGTTGGGGACTGATATATATATATATATATATTAACGAAATTTTATCTAAATAATAAAATAGTTGTGTTCAATATTCGTGGCAATTACTGCGTCAAGCTATAATTCTTGATATGGCAGTGCATCCAATTAACATGCTAATGAATGACACTGCACGTCAGAAACTGTCGCAATATCATTTTCTGTTGAAATTGTATTTTACACAAAAATCAACTCTACGTAGAGATTTCACAGTGTTTTATTGATTTATATTTATATTTGCTCAAAGTTATAAAAGATTTCTTAAAACGTGTAATTTAAAAAAACTGCACATCTACCTAATACTTCTCCATTAGAATCAGTTATCATTAATGTTATTCACTGTTTTATTTTATTTTTCTCGAGTCAATCACTGCATGCCATTAATAATAGATAACTGCAATTTAAAAACCTTAATTACTCCGCCGTGGGTAGCTGCTTCTTTCAATAATCAGTATTCTTTCTTATTTATCCGTATTTCATATGAAATATCGTTTCATTGCATGCACCACACGACTTGAGAGCACACATAAGAAATGATAAATAATTATTGGGGCACTTATTACGAAGTAATTACCGTTAAACTCACCATGCATTGTTTATGATTCATGCATGAGTATTGAATGATTACATTCAATATGCACTACTGCAACTCTGAGGTTCAATTTACCCTCATGGATGCGGAGGCCAGTCAATTGAAATTCAGGTAAAGCCGGTTTAACCAGCCAGCTGATCCTAACTAACCTTGGGAAGAATAAAAGCTAGAAAGATGATGCATGAGTATTTATTGAGGCTATATCTACAACTTTATTAAGTCAACTTTCGTGTATAGTTTTACTAATAACATTTTTTAAAAAGCCATGACCGTCTTCGTATTATTTATTTTTTATAAATTCTATTCTTCATTCTTTAATTTCACCACCTTCCTCAGCAACACATAATATCCCACTGGTGGGCTCGGGTCTCCTCTCTGGAGACAGTTAAGGCCATACGTCCCCACGCTGGTCGAGTGCGAGTTGGGGACTGGCAAGACACGTTGTGGCTATGTAATCTTGCAGTTGAATATTTTCAAGCCGCCTAAACGCCTTCAACTAAGTTTTGCGACTGTGATCCTATTACAACAACCGGGACCGACTGCTTAACGTGACCTGCGAATCACAGAGATACTCATGGTATTATGTCATCAGGGGTCACGCATCCAGGTACGCTGGCCTTAGAGAGTGGTCATTATTCTTCGAATGTGAAAACGGAAAGTATACCTGTACGCTCCTGCGGCAGTAAACTTTCTAAGTATTACATAACCAAATTCTAAAACGATTCCATTAAAAAACAAAAGCTAATTTTTAATTTATTCAGTTCAAAGAAATAATGAAATCTGCACTTTAGTGTCACATAATTTGATTTACATATCTTTATATTCATTAATGCTACGTATGTATCCATGTTTGTGTTCCAGAAGTTAATATTTAATTCAAATGGATGTTACTGACGGGAAAACAGACAGCCAAACACTATGAGAGTTGACTTCAATAGGAACAATTAGTTTGGCATGAAAATCAGTCAATAAAACATAAGTACTAAAAATCCAGTAAATTTTCTTAACGTCTATACCAATTGACTAAATATAAAATGTATGGCAGCTTTATTTGTTAGAAAGAAGCAGCTTCTTTTATAAGATAATCATAAAGGTTTTTTATATGCAACATAATTTTCCTTAACAATATTTTTCTTATAGTTCTAGAAAGAACTCTTGAGACATGATGTGATTTTTTTTTCTGAAGTACTTTTAAAATCTAGATAAACCTCGACAAATAATCGAAAAATATTTTTCAAAACAAAACCAAACAACAGATACGGTATCTCACTTTGCATCGGGTTATGAGAGTATGAAAGAACTTGATAATTTTTAACAATAACCTTTCAAACGTAATGAGTTCGAGAGTGCTCTTCCTTGTATGTTTAACAGGGTATATATATATTTATATATATATATATATATATATTGTCAGTATACTCTTATCAAAAGATCGTTCAACTCCAACAATATTTTTAACTTACCGCCTAACAAGGTAAGTTACGGCTTTTTAAAAGTTTGCATATCATAAATCAAAATGTGGCGGAAAAAGGTCAATAAGAATGTTTCTTTTATGCCTTTTTTGAAGTCTAACTATAGCTATTATGGGTAGTGTCTTAACTTGTCATCATTTTATTTAGTTAATTTAATCAAAATAGTGATAATGTAATATTCTTTAGATCGTTGACACATTTTTTTACAGTGTTCATAAAATATTGGTTTAGAAGCTAAGCAGCAGATAAATGTTTAAGAACACAAAAAAAAATTCAGAGTTTAAAGATACTGAATCTTCTAAATATGAAAATTTTTTGAAGTGATAGAAAATAAAGTAAGACAAGGAAAACTTCACAGAGACAGGCACTTTCCTACACCAACATATCTAGCCAGCCAAAGTCAGGACAAAACCTCTTTTCTTCCGGCCAAAGGAGATGCCTATCCGTAGTCCAGCAGTGGTCAGTTAAAAGCTGTTTATGTGAAAGTAAGGGACTACCACCGCCTATGGACACCCGCAACATCAAGCATCACAATTGCGTTGCCGGCCTTTGGCAAATGGGGATGGGGTAGAAGGTTAGGGTAAGGACCTTCGGTATCCTCGTTCACTCAGTAAAACACAGCGCAAGCGCTGTTTAACACCGGTTTTCTGCGAGGCTGTGGTATCACTCCGATCGAGCCGGCCCATTTATGCCGAAGTGTGGCTCTCCCAACTATTATTGTTAGAACCAAAAATTGTTCTAACGAATTATCGTTAGAACAATTTTTGGTTCGTTTACTATTAACTATTAAGTTGGGAGAGCTTGCTGAAGTGTGGTTCTCCCACGGCACCAAGTTGGCCGTGGAAATTCATGGATCTACTAGGTGTGTATGTGTAGTGTTTTATGTTGGGTACTTTTAACATCGCGGATAAGTTTAATGGATCATCAATCAGACTAAATTATAGTATATTTCTAAATAAAAAAGACGGTTCTAATAAAATCAAAGGCACGCCTAATTAAGTGACTTGAATATTTAGTGACAAGAAAAGTTCAGTAAATATAGAAATGAAACATTAACAATGAATAAAAATAGTTGGATTGTGAAAAGTGTAACAGTTATCTTTAAAAACATTAGCTTATACATTTAGAAGTACACATTGCTCAAGTGAATACTTGATTTATATTATTACCAAACAGAATGAATTCAAAAAAAATGTTCAAGAAGAAATTATTGTAGTGAACCACACATTCTGCTTCAAGCCAATAACTCACAACCGCAAATTCACCTTTCAAACATTTTTATTCCCACACGATGTCACGTCAAGCCTGATATAGTTATTTTTACAAAGGTAGTGTAGGGGGACAGCGGTCGGACGTAACGTATTGGCGGGCTTACACACGATCCCTTGACTGATTTATTGCTTGCGTAAATCTCCAATTTACACGACAATGCGTCTATGTATACGTAGATTGTGGTCTAATCGATGATAAGAATCGGTTTAGCCGAGTTTCGATTTGTAATTCGGTTCATTTTCTTGTGTTTTGAACCTGAAGTGCGAATATCTAATATAAATGTATAATGTATGATATACTGCTACGTCCAAATATTAAATGAGTCTGTTCAACTGTATATCTAAGCTTCTCCATTAAGTATACGATACGTATGGTAGTGTAGTGTAGTGGTACAAAACGACTAATTATTTCTAAAGTTAGCCAAAAAGCTAAAGGATTTTAAATAATTTTATTAATGGATGATGACTAATTTGTAACTACTACAAAATTGTGCTATTCGTATAAGTTTCTCGATAGGTCTATGTGTAGGTCTAAGTCATAACATGAAATTGGTAAATATATTTATTATAATTTTTAATCAGACCTACGTACTCTTATGAAACTCAAACAACATACTATGTAAAACCAATGCAGAAGGAACGTCCTAATCGTTTATACTCTCTTATACCTGTACCTCAAAAAAAATGTATCATTATTGCTTATCGAACTCTGCAATAACAATATAATAATAATAATTAATAGCTTTATTGTACACCAGATAAATAAGTCCATATTTTAATGATAGGTCAGTACAACTGGCGGCCTTATTGCTCAGAGGCAATCTATTCCAGGCAACTGCAATATATAATGATAATAAAAAGGGGCTAATGATAATATAAACAAGCAAAGCTTAAATAGCTTCCGTACGCGTAAATAAATGATATCTAAGTCTATTTGTACATTAACACAGAATACAAACACGGTCGTCGCATTGTTTATTCAATTCAGACCTTTTGCTTAATCCTTATCGACCTGTTTCTCGTACGTGGTCACTCAGACATACTTCTATAAGAGAATAAAAAGACCGTTGTCGTGACATGCTTAGAGATTAGTAAATCCGAGCTCATTAACATATGAGATACATTAATAAGAACAAAGTGTTCTTATTAATGTAGGCATATGGAGGCAATGGAAGAAACTTTTTGAGTTTTACTTGTGTAATGACGTGTACCTACCACAAACTGTTGTTTTAGAATACTCATTCTAAGAAATACATGGAGGTATAATAATATTCTGGGAAATAATCTGAATTCTAATCAGAGTAAAGCTTGTACAATGGTTTCCAAAATACATATTAGCGTACTGGGTTAGTTATTTATATGTGCAATCTGATGTCCATGATATGGTTATCTGGATGAGCTTCGTGAGCGATAACACCGCCTATTGTTGTATGTATCCTTTATGTTAATAATCCTTTATGTCACTCACATACGTTCTCGTACTCATCGCTTCGGTGCTTCCTTCCTGTGCCGAGCGGTCAAAACCTGGAACTCACTACCAGCATACGTGTTTCGTTCCCACTATGATCCCGGGTCCTTTAAGCGGGGCGTGAAAAAGCATCTCACCAGGCCGCCATAGTGTGGGTCACCATGCTGCACTGTTCTTTTTCGCATTGAGGATGGTGACCACCACTATTAGATTCTGCTCATGCTTTCCATCAGGCAGGGCAGAGTCATTTTGGCTGCATATTCATAAAAAAAATATAGCGTTTTGTTATATGTGCGCAATGAAGACAAATAAATAAATTTAAAAAAACTTATCCGTGATTTATTAGGAATTATCAGCCGTTAACAGTTCACTGCTGGGCATAGGCCTCTAAAGAGAATATAGATAGATAGATAGATAACTTATTCTTTGTATTTATTTCATATAATCTACATTATGTATTACTATAACTGTATATGACAACTTTTTTATTCAATAAAAATCTGTTCTACTTAATTTTACACCAGACACTACCCTTACACTTTCTCTTAACCATGTCTTTTCTCCATCCAATGGTTGCCTGTAAGAGATTGCCTCCGGGCGATAAGGCCGCCAATTGTACTTCTCTAACTGTATGTTAACCTAGCAATGAATCTGGTGTACAATAAAAAGACCTATTATTATTATTATAAAGAGATATATTACTATGATTTGCGAATTGAAATTCTAAAATATATACGACCAAAATGTTTCCATTATAAGTAATAAATAATATACTTGGCAATGCATAAGTAACATTACGTCTTTTGTACTTAAAAAACGTTAATACCTCTTAACTTCTAGCCCCTTTACTTTAAGTAAGTACTCAAAGAGTAAAGGAGCTAAAAGTTAAGACCCAAAAAACTTTTTTAGCTATAAAAGTCTTAGTTTTAGGTATATTTTTTATTACATACATACATACAATGAAAACTTATTCAAGTAAGCTGGGCACATGTATTTCTAAATAAGAATGATAAGGTTTCGTACTTTGATATATAACACGATCTCACGCAGCGTTTGTGCTATGGGTACCAGACTACTGATTTAAATACATACTTTTATTTACTTTTTATCTGTAAATACATACATAATATAAACCTAAACTCTGAAACACATCAACTCAGGGTCATCATAATAATCAATCAATTAATGACGTTGTAATCGATTTGGGAATCGAGAACTCAAGCACAGCAGTCAGATTCGCTACCGCTGCGGTCACCGAAGCAGTCTAAATTAAGTCATTTTAGTAAGTTTATTAGCGTTTGTTTTAATTGACACTAAGTAGGTATTTCAATAATCAATCAAATCAAATGCAATGATACAAATATATTTTATATTTTAGGATTAGCTGCGGTATTCTTGGACCAATACGACTTTCAAACTGTCAACAAAAAAGCGTACTCTCTTCTTAAAAGGCAACACACTTGAGATGCCTCTGTTGTTGCGGGTGTCCATGAACGGCGGTAATCTGCTTTATCAGCGGCGGTATTCACTCACCATCAGGCGATACGTCTGCTCGTTTACCACATATTTCTTAAAAAAATATGATAGATAAATTGCACCCAGACACAAAGTAAACAATGATTGTACTCATCATACAATATTTCACATCCTCTGTTTCAGCAGTCTGGCTTCAACTAAAAATATTTTGTTAAATATATTAATAAAAAAAACTCTAGATAATATACTTGTCCTACATAATATTTGTTCTTCTAAAACTCATTTAATACAGTTATATTTTAGCCAGATGTTTCGGCTATTCCTTATAATAGGCTACCGATGAGTATTCATTTCCCAAATATGTAATATCTTCAGTATCTCTTACGACTCTCTTGGGTATTAAGCATTGATGAAATGAAATGGCAGATACACGCACCGTTTTATTGACACACTATTCTCATCGGTGCTATTCTGCTAAAGTTCTACATGTCAAAAGTATTTATATTACACAAATCTTATAGAAGTCACTACTACGTGCGACCCGCGGTTTTACCCGCTTTTACTTAAAACAACTGTGCTGTTGTTCTACAACAAAAACACCATGGGGATTAATTCTAAAAAACTAAGAAACTAGTCTAAAATAAAGCTATCTGCCAACGAAAACCTCTCAAAACCAGACAGCCTGGCAGACAATAATTTTGAAAAAAAAATCAATATTGCATTAACAATGCTTTTGTGATATAGGTGTTGTATGTATGTATTTTATACGCATTTAGTTAAAAAGCTGTTCTTTTGAAATTACAGACATATATTTTAATAATATTTATTTGAATAGATATGTTCATACATAGTTGTTTGTATGCTTCTTTCTACAATATCAATAAGAACGTCTTTTATCTATGCTATAAATAAGTATACCGATTATTGCCAAAAAAAAAATTCTAGGCACCAGTAATATGAAAATTCTATAAATATTGGTTTCGTATTTTTTTTTATGGTATGGTATAACGGGGAAACGAGCAGACGTATCGCCTGATGGTAAACGATTACCGTCGCCCATGGACACCCGTAACACCAGAGGTGTCACAAGTGCGTTGCCGGCCTTTGGGGGATGGGGACGGGGATAGGTGGAGGGATTGGGATGCGGGCCTCCGGTATCCTCACTCACTTGATGAAACACAGCGCAAGCGCTGTTTCACACCTCTTTTCTGTGAGGCCGTGGTATCACTCCGGTCGAGCCGGCCCAGTCATGGCGAAGCGTGGCTCTCCCACGGTAGTATGGTATGGCATGTAAATTAAGGTATGTATATTACAGTTATCTGTACAACACTGCATCTACACAACCAATATTCTAAATAAAAGCTAGAAACTTACAAATATTCATTTAATTACAGATGTGAATATTTTATCCGTATATTTATTTACTAAACAAGTAATTGTATGGTAAACAGAAAAAGATCTTAGTAAGTGCTATTGTGTGAGTTGAGGCTTGCTGTATATCGTATACCTGAGTACTCTACTAATAATATAGAAATTATTCAGACTGAACTTCCTGTTTATTCGTATATTTATTTACTAAACAAGTAATTGTATGGTAAACAGAAAGAGGTCTTATCATTTGCACAGTCAACTTGCTCAAAAAATCCATATAACCCGGATTTCTTTTACTTAGTATATCGGAATTATGATTGATGATATTTGAAGTTTCGATGGCCGTTCAAAAACCATAAATTTACTTGACATAATGAAAAAGGGTACGTTTTTAACTTTTCATCGTTTTTCCTACAAAATGATTAACTTACTACTCCGCTAGAGTTTACTTTTCTTTATGTATTTGGGTAATTGTTATTGTGTGAGTTTAGGCTTGCCGTATACCGTATATATGACTACTCTACTAATAATAAAGAAATTATTCAGACTGAAGTTCCTGTTTACATTGCATTCAGAAAGCCTAACATTATATTTACCGCATGAAAAACCATTTAGAATATAAAAATGAATAGCATTCCCTGTTAACAAACATGCAAGTGCTTTTCATGGATACTTTTTTACAATAGCCAACATCTCTTTGCTCTTGTTCCATTGGCTAATATTTTGTTTTAACATCGTTACCTAGCGTTGAGATGACGTCATACCTATGTCTGTTAATTTTCTAATAACGTTGCCTAAGAAGGCTGTTATCAAATCAAAATTTTATTTTCTCTGTCTCTCACTACTCTCTTTTTACGTTATCATAATACATCAAAAGTAACAAATACATAGTTTTAGAATTCTATCTACATTCAATCATGGCGATGCATCTGATTATGAAATACAAAGCCTACAACACACCCTCCGATTACTCTATATTCTATGCCTTTGGTGAAAGCCGCAACCAACAGATAAGACCTTTTGCACCCCTCTCACCTCTTTGGATTACAAAGGATAAAGGGGTGAGTGAAAGCGCCATAGCGGCTCAACCTAAATTGGACGTGTTTACCAGAAGTGCTGTAAAGCACCCTTTATATTATAGATGCGGTTGTTAATGGATATGTTATGACTATGAAGTATTTTATGTGCGTTATTTTGCTTTCTTCTGTCATAACTGGACACTTTTATATATTCACGAACAACACTAGCGTTAGCAATTTATTAATCGATATATTTCAACCTATAATATATCTCTGTAACAGCAGAACATTAACTCCCGAGTCACAGGAATAGCTAGTTTAGGAGTTAGGGTTAGTGTAATTGTGTGAGCTTTATCTTAAACCTTTAGTTCTAAGGCAATTATAAAAGGTAATTTATAACAATAAACATTATTATTATTCTTTATTTACAACAATGGCCAACCCGTCCATCCAGTGTAGTATAAGCCAAAGCCTTCTTTTTAGAGAGAGGTGTATGCTCAGTCATCATCATCATCATCTCAGCCGAAAGACGATTACTTTTGGTCCTATGCATCTCTGATGGCTCCCCACCACAGCCGGTTCTGCGCTGCCCGCATCCAACGTATCTCGCGAGTTTCATCATGTAGTGTATATCTAGTGGTGGACAATAAAGGTACGAGTATATTGACATTAATGATACAAAAAATGACTACGCTTGTTACGAGTTACCACGGTGTATAAGGAGGACCCTGATATACATCTGTATGTATGTTAATATACAATTTTAAAGGACTCACAATTAATATTTTACATCCGTTTATTTATTTACAAAAAAATAACAACAAAAGCAATGGACTACCTCGGTGGCGCGGTGGTAATGAATGTGTCTACTGTGCTTAAGGATTCGGGTTCGATTCACGGGTCGGACCAAATGTTTGTTTGCGAGTTTGGGTGTTTGGGTATTTACAAAAAAAAAGTATATAGATCTTGTGCTATAGGCACTACCATAGCACAAGATCTGCTTAGTTTAGGACTAGATGGCGTGGTACGTCATATGCTCGAAATATTTAAAATATTATTATTTGTTGTATACACAACCATTCAGTCGAATCCATTGAATTTGAATCCCGTACATTATTTGCATTCGGGAGACGGTAGCTGTCATCGAGCACAGTTTATGCAGGACTGACCCATGTTTATAATAACTATGCAAATTATTCCGATATCGTCCCCAATCGGCCTTCGACGGGGCAAATTGAATTTGTAACTCTGATTAAACCCTCCTTTGAAATGGCGATTTGCACGGCCAGCGTTTTTTAATGAACATTTTTTTATACTGTTACTGTAAAGCTTATGAATATTATTTTTCTTTTTTAAATTTAAACATCGATTTTTGATTGTCAGTTTTTTGTATGGGTATGTATTAAAACAAAAAGCTTATTAGTGAAAGTTTGACTCAAATTACTTGTTAAATAAATTAATAAATATTCCGGACATCTAACACACAACGCCATCTAGGCCCAAACTAATCATAGCTTGTATTATGGGTACTAGACAACTGGTATAAATACATATATATTTCTTTTGTAAATACATACACATCATACATAGAAAACACCCAAACTCCGCAACAAATATTTTCAGATCATACAAACATTTGATCCGACCCGGGAATCGAACCCGAGACCTCAAGAGCAGCAGTCGGATACGCTACCGCTGCGCCACCGAGGCAGTTAATGTTAATGTTTATTGTCCATACCAATAATACAATATTTAACAAAAATTTACTTCAAAAGTTGAAACGATTTGAAAAATTGAAATGGGACCACACGGGAAGCACCAACTTTCAAATAAAAAGATACATCAAAATCGGTTCATCGAGTCAAAAGTTCTGAGGTAACGTAAAAAATACTGACAATTTGAGAACTTCCTCCTTTTTAGAAGTCGGTTGAAAAGTATAATTATATGCTGACTGCCTCGTTAGCGCAGCGATAACGTACGCGACTGCTGCGCTTTTCGGGTTCGATTCCCGGGTCAGACCAAATCTTTTTATGACCTACAATATTTGTTTCGGAGTTTGTGTGTTTTCTTTGTATAATACCTATGTATTTACTAATAAAAAGTATATATATATATTTATATTAGTAGTTTAGTATCTTAAACATAAGATATATTGATGTACAGTTGTGTTAATTAACTAATTTTGCAAGTACCGAAATAAGATAATTATAAAAAAATAATTTAGACTTTAGGCGTTATAAATGAACTCAAATAAAAACTAGAACCATCCAAACAGATTTGTCGATATCGATAAATTAAAAGTTCCTAATTGTAGATAGTGTACGCAAATCCTGCTTAATATTCTGTAATTTTGAGGCAAACAAACAAAATATAATATTCATTTTATTAACTTAAAGTCCGGGGATTTTAGCGTCCCTGTGTAATGGTGTGGGCACGATCAGCCACGTGGCACCCTTTAGAATATTTTAATACACACAGACGGTGAAATCAATGAGCAAATTAAGTTGATTCAACGTTTGATGCTCAGGAGAGTCAGGAGTACATACTGTTTGATATTTTTAAATATTTAAGTTTCGTGAATTCTATTTCAAGTAAATAATAACAAAAAGAAATACAATATGTGTAACTTAAAACTAGGTTAACCTAAAAATCAAACATGAGGTAGCCTCCATAGCCAAACTAGGTAGAAACCTGTATTTCGTCTTACGGCGCCATTTCCCACGAGAATTTCAACTTAACTAGTATTGACAGACTATGTAAGTTATAAAGGTAAGTACTATAATTCTATAACATGTCTATAACATACATCTCTGTGTGTATGTGGGTGTATGTGTACGTGGGTGTGAGTATGCACGTCTGTGTTGACTTGTGATTTCAAGTAATTAAAAATGTTATTTATTAAAACAAATGTAAGTTCTATTTCAATAGAGAAAACAAGTAATGAATTCTTAAAAAAATAAAGCCCGACTGTGTCAATCATCATCATATATCATATATATAAAACATATAATTTATATATATACGTTCTCGACGTATTTAAAAACAAATATTTTTGAGATTACTTTTTGGCTCCATTTAGGCTTTAGCGCCCTAAGAAAAGAAATAAACATACATACATATAATCGAAAAACATACCCCTCCTTCATTCGCAGTCTTGTTAAAAGATGAATAATTATTTAAAGATCAACGTAGATATGATTCTCTATACCATTCATTATCCTGAAGTTGTAGTAACTTTGCTCAAGGTCAAGTCAATTCAAAGTAGATATTAGTTTTTGTTTACCGTAGGAACATGTAGAAAAATCTGTACGTAAAATTACTTGAATTCTGTTTTATATCTATTTTCATGAGGTTGTCTTATCATATCGTCTTTGTGTCCAATTTATCGTAACGTACATTCCTACAAGATTAAACTAATACCGAATTGATTAAAATGCACTGCCTTTTTCAATATTTAATTTTACGCTCTGTGTGTTTGAATGTCTTATTGCAGTGGGGCAGGGACTTGTATCCCCGTCAAACAATTCATCTGTATGATAAGAGCAAAAATTGCGTAAAAAACTTTATAATTTCACTTTCTATATGAAAACTATAATCAAATTTTGCATATGACAATGTCATAAACACTGTCTTATTATAGATAAATTACGACGACTGTACTATATAGGTCGATAAACTTGGTAACAGGATAACAGAAACTGTGTAGAAATTTGAATATTAATATCTTGGCATATACTACGGTGTAACTGATTAAACACATGACTGCCTCTGTGGCGCAGTGGTAGCGAATGCGACTGCTGTGCAAGAGGTCTCGGGTTCGATTCCTGAGTCGGACCAAATGTTCGTATGATCTGCAAATATTTGTTTCGGAGTTTGGGTGTTTTCTATGTATAATATGTATGTATTTACAAAAAAAAGTATATAAGTATTAATATCAGTTATCTAGTACCCATAGTACAAGCTCTGCTTAGTTTGGGACTAGATGGCGTTGTGTGTTAAAATGTCTGAACATATTTATTTATTTATTATTTAATTAATTATATATTCCATTGAACCCACCGCCCCTGGTTGAGTTATCAAGAACATTATCACCTACCGCAATAGACTAATCAATAACGCAATAATAAAGGTATGTTAAAAATAATATTCGGTTGACCAACAGGCTTTCCAAAGTGAAAATAATGCTAATGACATGTTAAGGAAAAAGTGTGGTTATATTTTATCAGTTTTGTTATCGAACACAACTCTTTGTGTGTACATCTGTTCCATTTTTAAATAAATGATCCAACCAAGCACTACTATCGCTGTCAATCAGTACATTCCAAAGAGTTCTTATCATTGATTTTTTGAAATGATTGTTTACATTGACAGTCCCGGTACGCGATAGTGTCATGTTGAACCGGAACGGTATAATGAAAGTTACGTAGCACGCCTTACTATACACAAACCGATATAAAGAGAAATACCAGCCCTCCCCCTCTCTAATATAAACGTTTGATTAAAAATATTGTTCATAGTCAGTACGGAGGTCAAACTAACTTGGATATGGTATAAAGTTACTGGATGGATAATGTAATTGTTTTTCGGTTGTAAGATAAGCGATACAACATTGTACTGTTTTATATTAAGCTGTGTCGCATAGCATAGAAGATCCATTCATGTTTCTTTTAAATACTTAAAATAATACATAGAAAACGGTCACGAATTGCTTCCCGGTCTTGGTACTTATTAAATAATGGATTGATTCAGTGTAAGAGAGGGTTATTTTTACAACCCAAAATCTCCGTGTACCGTGGGAGAGCCACGCTTCGGCATGAATGGGCCGGCTCGACCGGAGTGATACCACGGCCTCACAGAAAACCGGTGTGAAACAGCGCTTACGCTGTGTTTCATCGAGTGAGTGAGGATACCGGAGGCCCATACCCCAATCCAACGCTCCCTATCCCCCTCACCATCCCCCTTCCCCCCAGGCCGCCATAGTGCGGGTCACCATGCTGCATTCGCATTGAGGATGGTGACCACCACTCTTGGATTCTGCTCATGCTTTCCATCAGGCAGGGGAGAGTCATTTTGGCAGCTTAAATATATAAAAAAAAAAATCTCTTTAACAAGATTTCAATAAAAATATAAGCATCTCAATAGGCCGGCATAGTGTGGGTCACCATGCTGCATTGTTGTATTGTTTGCATTCGTAATGTGTATGGTGGAGAGTATAAATGTTATTTAAGGTCAAGTTATTTATTTTTCTTACAAATTGTTTCCCACGTTCCAATTATATTTAAGAATTTTTTGAATGATATGCCTTATCTACCATCAATTCGAAGAAACATCTCAATAACATTGTCAGATGTTACTGGGGTGTTTCAACATAAAATGGCTACTGGTGGTAACATTGTGACCAAAACGCCGCTTCTCAAAACATACTAATTATAAAAACAACAAGCAAAATTATGCTTTGACGTTATCAGAATAAAGGCTTTATTAATATACAGTTGCAAAGATGGAGGTTACTGATAGCTATGGGTAATCAACTCTTGCGTTTTGTGAAGGAAATAATAAAGATCAAATTTTTAATGGACACACTTCGAAGAAATACAAAGGAGATAATCATGTCATATCACTATTTTTACAGTTTGATTCTGTAAAAATATAAGGGAAAATAATCTTTGAGTGATTAGAGCGGGACATTGTAGAAGCATATTGTTGGGAGACCTAAGATATTTAGTGTGGTTTGAAAATACATACTGAAATTGAGCAGTGAAGTAGGAAGGAGAGCATGAATAGAAGAAGGTATTTAGTGGGTAATGAACAAATTATAATTAGTTATTAGTTGTTATACACAGTTTATATATTTTCAAGGTGGTTATGTGACATTTCGCCGTTCAAGTAAAAAAAGTTAAAACATCGAATTTTATTTTTAGCCATTGAAAACAATTTGATCATATTTTTAAATATAATTTTGTAACGTTTACAGAACAATCTATCTGTACTTTTTCACTTCCATACTACTAGTCTAATGTGTACCTTTACAGTAAGCAATAAACTACAGAACACACGTTAAAGATTTTCTACCAAACTGTTACAACACAGATTCCCAGAAAAGCATTGTATGGTCGGGTTTATTATTGGAATGCCTCATTAAATATATGCACGTGATATACTCATAGGTACTCCATAGTTGCTACTATGGGGCGTGATTTTTGTAAACGGTTTGTGTATATGGTATGTTTAAAAGATCTAGGTAACCGTCTGTGTTAAAAAAATACTGTCTGATAATTACTGTAAATAAACTTGATCGAAATTTTATTTGAATCATGATTTCAATATTGATATTTGTATCATTTTCATCAAGAATATAACTAATAGATTTCCATTTCAATTTTAAGTTAAGATTTGTAAGTTATGAAGAAAACACCAAAATTATTAAGATAATCAGGTAAAATTAGGTATACCGACTTCTTAATTTTTAATTGAATGATACTTGTTACTAAGGTGTCCTTTATAATTTATCACTGCATTGTGTAGAACAGGTTTGTATTTCAAAGGATTTCTTACGTAAAAAACTTACGTATCGCAAGCAAAGGCATTCACACAACAAATTATTAATTCAAACCGACTTCATTACTCGCGCTCAATATTTCAAAGAGTCCCTTTTTACATCCCTAATGTAACTCGTATGTAAAATATGAATAACAAGACGTGTAAAGACATCTGCTATACGAAAAACGGGGGAAAGAGCAAAATTTAATATTGAATTAAGGCGTTACGTAGAAATCGAGAAAGGAGCGAAGGTGAAAATAAATCCTCATGATATATGACAACTGAACCTTAAGGCGTTGACAATTTTTGAGCTAACATTTTCTGTTTTCCTTTAGCTATGTGCATTCAATTTCATGATTCCCTTTATGATTGTACAGCATAAATATTGCATTGTATTTCTATATTTTCTTTTAAACGCATTGTTATTAATGCTTATTACAAAATCGCATTGCTTATAAAACTCTTATATCATAAATATAATTAAATAAAATTGAAAAAAAACATTATAAAGTGAAAAATCGGGTAATTTATTTTGCCCTATAATTTTTATATGGAAATCAAGCATTGGGATATTAATACTGTGTCAGTCAGACAGTCAATAGCATCACTTATGCAAGGACAATAATGAATTACACTCACAGAAAACCTTGTGAAACAGCGCTTGCGCTGTGTTTCACCAAGTGAGTGAGGATACATAAGACCCATACTCCAACTCCTCTCCCCGTCCCCCTTCCCATCCGACATCCGGCAACGCACTTATGACGCCTCTGGTGTTACGAGTGTTCATGGGCGGCGGTAATCGCTTACCATCAGGCGATACATCTTCTCGTTTGCCATTAATTTCCGAAAAAAAATTCGTAGAGTAGAGATTAATTTAAATTAGCCCCAACTTATTTCAAATGTGAAGTTGGTTTGTTTAAGTTCGCTTGAACTGATTGACCTCAAACAGAGTCATTTTTGTTGTTCATTACCCATCAAGCACCCACGGTCTCCTAATTGTTATCTATTATATTTAATTCTCGTGTAACGTTCTTGCTCACGACGAAAGCTGAAACAATCTAAACATCATGCTTAGACCAATAGGAGCCGATCATAATTGAATAAGACGCAGACGAAGTTGCGTGGATCAGCTGGTAGTTTATACAGACTACTTCACATTGAAAGTAACTACCCGTAGTTACTTTCAATGTGAAGTGTGGTGTTCAGAGTGGTATAATAAATCAATTCAAACATAATCATCCGACGTTACGATTAGTAGATCAGGAAATTTAACATGGCAGAGATTATCAGCATTACCGTCAATAATATAATAAAGGGAACTTATTATAAATGATTGATGAAGATTGCAAATTGTAGAAGATCGACTTAGATTGTCTGTTTTATGGCATAAAGTGTTTAAGAAAATAGTACTTTTGTCGTTTCACTAAATTAAATTTGCCCGCGTATTACATCGACTCTATACGTCAAAATATTATATCGGGTGGCAATTTTTTTGCACTGTTTTCATTCTTTAATAGAGAAACACTCGCTTGTTCATATACTGGTTTAGTATATTATAGGAAAATAATATTTATATTGCATATTTACATATAGTAATATTGAAAGCAATAACATTTAATGATGTCTCTCTTTACAGGTTAGTAAAAAATGTAATTCTTACTACTTCTTAAATGTAGATGAGGGTATATGTACAAAAGTTGATGTTTCGTAAAAAATGAAATTTGACATTTTGTTTCAATAAACATTATAGTACAGTGCGACTCGCATAAGAATGTCAATGAGCCTTAACTGTCAATTGTACCTTGAAAAGTACGGGGCCTGCAGCGAAACCTTATTTGCGTGTCAATAATGTTTATTAATAATGTAATTTCAATGTCTTTAAAGGTGTTTAATAATGTTTTTTTCAAGAGAAAAGTGTTTAATAATATTTTTTAAAGGGACATTTGACAGATAGAGATCACTGACGTTACCATTCTTATTTGAGTTGCATTGTATATATAGGTATCTTAACTAAACCTTACAAAAACAAATATAGTCATACCCCTTTTAAAACCTTTATTTCAACCGAAATAAAGTTTAATGATTTCAATTATTTTATAGTGTTAAAGAGTATTGTAAGTAATTTCGTATGTTTATTAGTGACTTTTCGAAGTATTTGCTCTAACTATTTAAGTCGATAATACTCATTGCGAATACAGACAATACAATGCAATACGCTGATCCACACTATTGCAGTGTATTGAGCCGGATTAATTATTTTCAAAAATAATGAAACATAGTAATGTTAAAGATTATAAAGTTTTTTTTGTTTTTTTAGAAATTAGATTAATAATGTAAATGGTTAACAACGACAGTCACTCAAAACAGTGTAGAAATAACAACCTGAGGTTCAAACAGTGCCTCATTAAAAGCTGTACGTGTTTCAAAATTCATTCTCTATAATTGTAAATTCCACATGGAAATTCCTATTCGTATATCTAAATACTCCAAAATACAATCGACGGGCAGTAACGTGCCAGTGTTATGAATAACGCATAAATTGTACGAGCTTCAATTTACCGATGGTTTTAACTGCAGTACTAATATTCTAGAACTGCGGGTGACATGTAATTTAAGAATGAATTCGTCATTTAAACCGATATAGTTTATAGAATTAAACTTAAAATACATCGGATGTAACTACGTAAGAATACTCTTAGAAACAACATGTATCACTATTTTTTAACCCCTGACAAAATGTCTGTCTGTATGTTGCGTGTAATTATCTATGGCAACGTAGCTCTCAAACGGATGGACCAATTTCGATGCTAATTTTTTAATTTGAAAGGCAGTTTTCCAGCGGTGGTTCTGAGCTATGTTTGGTTAATATCGGTTCAGCAGTGTAAGAGTATCAGCTCTTTTCCAAAATGATGTAAGGTATTTTTAGCGTATGAATACTCGATTAAGTGCTTGCGTTGGGAGTTTTAATTTTAAGTTTTTAATTTCAGTGTGTTTTTCGATTGAGACCTACGTAAACCTTACCTATTGCAGTGTAAATATCGAAATAGATAAATTTCTCTATAGGAAATTAATTTCATGTAGTCACTTTTGTAAAATGAAAGTAATATACATATAAATTGGCTTGACTGTCATCTGATTCATCAGCGCAAAGCCTCAACCATTGGAGTTACAAATTTAAATTTTTGTAATTACTGCTTTTTGTATAGCACTAAATAAGTCATAATCGACTTTTATAAATTTTACTCCTAAGAGGATAAAATAATGGACAGACGGTTGTATGAAAAATCGTCATTTTTAACGTTAGTGCTGCGGAATATGAAGGAATCACGAGCGAGCGAGATCACAGAACAAACCTAGTTATGAAATTCATTAAAAAAATGTTATAATAATGTACATTTTTTAGGAATAGGGGGCAAACGAGTAGACTTATCGCCCGATGGTAAGCGTTTACCGCCTCCCATGGACACCCGTAACACCAGAGGCGTCACAATTGCGTTGCCGGCCTTGGGGGATGGGGAGGGGGGTGAGAGGGAAGGGTTGGATTATGGGCCTCCGGTATCCTCACTCACTCGGTGAAACAGAGCGCAGGCACTGTTTCACACCAGTTTTCCGTGAGGCCGTGGTATCACTCCGGTCGAGCCGGCCCATACATGCCGAAGCGTGGCTCTCCCAGATAGATGACTTAACAAATTGTATGACAATAATCACTATTTTTCTTTGTTATACTCTTTGAGGCATAAAGACATTAATATATATTTTCATAAGCCAAGTAGAAGTTTTTTTGCGTAATGTTTAAAATAGAACTTCGTTGCTTGTTATGTTTCCCACACTTTTTATTGCCAGCAAAATAATTGTCGTCATTAATATATCTAAGTGAAATACATAAAGCTAATATTAATCAATTTGACTTCCTTATAGCCTTGTTTACTGAAGACATTCATAAAACAAAATGTCGTAGACATAACCAAGAATTTTATGATTATTAGTATTTGCGCGAATCGTTGGTAAGCCTCGTAAAATATATTTTCTGACAGATACACCATCAATTGATTGGTTGTTGTATAAACAATTTGTAAATACAGAGCGAATATTGAACGTTGAAAATATAGTTATGGGTTTTCCGCAAATTTTGTTTACTGATTCTTTATAATCGTGTGACATTATATTTTCGTTTGCGTTTTGCAACTTTTGCTTGATATTTAACTATTGTATAGTTGAGTATATAAAATAACAAGATTCTTACTTTGTATGTTGGGTCGATTGGTGGTTAGTTAATCTGACTACTGAGCCAGAAATCGCGGGTGCGATTTCTACCCAGGATATTAGTGATGACTGATAAGCCTTATCATTTAATTGTTGTGAGTGATGTAATTTGTCTATAATATATATGTATTTCAGCATATTAACATCTATTCTTTTAGAAAATCAGTAGCTTGCCCCACTGGGACTTAAAACTGAAACGGTGAAAACGCCTTTTTCCATATTTCTTTTCTTATTCTAAAGAGAACTGCTGAACTAGGATTTTTTTTGTGGATTTTACAAATACACATATAAAGGAACAACCAGACACACAGATCGAGAGCGATTACTGCCGCCCATTGATACCCACAACACCAGAGGCGTCAAAAGTGCGTTGCCGGCCTTAGGGGAATGGGAATGGGGAGGAGGATTGGGGGTGGTGTCGTCGGCCTCCAGTATCATCACTCAGTCGGTGAAACACAGCACAAGCGCTGTTTCATACCAGTTGTCTGTAAGGCCGTGATATCACTTCGTGGTATTATCCCGTGTTGGATTTAAACCCACAACACCGGTGACTGCTTTTACCACAACACCATTCGTGCAGTCTACCACACTACTACCAGTCGTGATCTGACGTGAATATTTATTAGTATATTTAAACGTCATCTAGGTTTTATAATCAAGTTACTGAATGTCTCTGTCCAAGTGATAGCATATTTACGCTTCACAACATTTAAAGTTGAATATAGCTTAAAGAAACTTTACACCGTCATCTTTTATTAAGAAGGTCACCACATTACTTTAGTTTGGACAGCTCAGTCCGAACAGTTTTTAGAAACGTATCGTGATACGGTATTTTATTTTTATTCTATTAGAGTGAAATGTAACTGGAGATATTTTTATTTAGGACTAAAATACACCTGACATCGTGTGTGGCGATGGTGGTTGTTGTTAAAAAAACATAAAAAGATGCGCTAAACGCATTGAGTTAACATGTGTGTGTGTAAAATCGCAAAACATAATATGTTGTAGATGTAGATATAGGGTTATATACAGACTTGTTAAAATCTTAAAATAAAAATATTTCATGGTACATTCCATAGCGACTTATATTATTGATTCATAGAAGACGTGCATGCCTTTCTCCTTTTTTGTCATGTTACGTTAAAAATCGACTTCTAAACATTATGGTTTGGAATTTAGGTTGAAAATTATCAGCCTATTTGAAGAGATGGTATCGATTATGATTCATATAACTTTTTAAATCATTGTCTTTTCATTATACCTAAATAAATTGGATTTTAATTCAAGTAACTTAGGTCTCGATAATATACTTCTATAATATCTTGCATTTGTGTCAAATCTTGAAATATTCCTTGTAGTTTAGTGTGATTGTCAAAGCTATTTACACAATCCCTGTATGTGCAATTAAAATATAAGAATGTAAACAGTAGCAGATCATTATATCAAATAAAAAAAGAGTAAACATACATACATAGCACTAACTGCAAAGGCTTGGAAACATTTGCTCAGGTGTTTTTCGAATAGTGCAGCCCTACAATTTTGCGAGGAAATATGCGTAAGTGTGTTTGTCTAAATATTTCTTCAGTTATAATAGTATGCCAATAAGCGATTACTTAACACCCGTTGGATGCAGTAACTCTCTGATGGTTAAAATAATTGTTACTCATGTTATTACCTTAGCTGGTCCTGACTGACCTACGTTATTTGCTTAATAATCCTTCATCCTCCACTTATCTTATCGATCTAATTCACATATTAAATTGCAATATTCCAAATAGTACAGAGATCTTCGCCCCACTGATGATATTCTTCTCCAATGTCCAATAGACAGGGAAACTTTTTAACCTGAAACTGTTAACTGTTACACGTGGAAAAGAGGTTTTGCAGAAAGAGTTTTACGAAATTTAAAAATAATATATAAAAACTAATTACATTTTGCTCAGTTAAAAACTCATTATCCAGTTTAAATTACTCTTCAAGAAAATTGTTTTTACTGCCGCAGTAGTGGTTTCAAAGTAAAGGTATTTATTTAAACTTTAAATTCACCGGTATGATGATTTAATATGAGCATTTCATTTATTAATTTTTGACCCTTAATTTGTCTAATAAACAATATAGACTATATTTTGTTCTACAATATAAAAAATCGAAAACACTAGCTATTTAAAGTTTTTTAAAATAACAATAGGAGGCAAACGAGAAGACATATCGCCTCAACACCAGAGGCGTTACAAATGCGTGGCCGGCCTTTGAGTGATGGGTTGGGGTTTGGCTCTCCGTTATCCTCACTCACTTGGTGAAACCGCGCTGTTTTACACCGGTTTTCTATGAGGCCGTGGTATCACTCCGCTCGAGCCGATCCATTCATCCCGAAGCGTGGTTCTCTCACGGTGTAAGGTATGTTGTTTTGACCTTTTCTCTATATTCAGTTCAATGGTATATTATTATTTTATACAATTATAAAATAAAAAGAGTAACTATATGAAATTTGTTTTTTATATATTTTGTTTTTGCGATATAACCTTGTATACAAGGCCGCTAGTTTAATTTAATGTATAATCAAAACACAGTAAAATCATAAGTGTTATGAATTTATGCTATTATAACAGTTGAGTCTTTAAAATAGTTAATCACGTGGAGTCTCAAGAGAGAATTTTGAAAACATTGACTTTACTTTTATCAGAAAAGAATAATACAATGTGATATGTTACTTTTTACTTCTTAACCCTATCATAATTAATAACATATGCCAAACATATTCTAAAAGAGACAATAGACACGATTTTGCTTTCAAGAGAAAGATTGAATAGGACTCGCGAAATAAATGTACATTTATCGATCTATCTAATGTTGTTTTATAAGACCGTCTACTTTTTTTAGAAATGGAAAAGCTAAGTAATGTTCTGTCATTTGTGTAAGCCTGTTTTACTTGTTGAATAATCGAACCTTCAATTCTAATTTCCACGCGTTTTAACGAATATAGAGGATGACGTAGAATATAACAACAATGTAACAAGAAATTATTTAAATACCTTTGTCTGAGTTATTTATATGGAGCAACATTTAAAATCGAACTCTAAGGTAGCTAAATATATATTTCATTTAAATAAAGTTACATTTGAATCATTCACCCACTTTTCCTCTGCATGAAGTTGAATTTGTCAGCAGCGTTCACTTCGTAGCCAGATGTCGCATACCGATCCCCTTAACAACACTAATTGAGTTTTGATCCCCTAAATACGACTGAGAATATTCCCTAGATTATGTTCTTGCAAGAATATTTATTTTATGCGGTAGTTTAAAGAGTTATTTATTTGTTGTTGATTTGATTATAATAACAAACACTATCAAACAATACAATATCTATACAAATAAATAAAATTGGAGTTTTATAATATTAAAATAACCGCTTTTAAGTAAATTCATATGTATGTATACACGGTACATATATCAAAATAACATTTTTAGAGTTCATGTGTCTGTCTGTTTGTTCCGGGTAATCTCAGGAACGGCTGGATCGATTTCAACGGAACTTTCAGGCAGATAGCTGATGATATAAGAAGTAACTTACGTTATTTATTTTAGACAAGCTTCGCCCCACGGCGTTTCCCGCGGTTACAACCAAAAACTCGATAGTTCTTGCTTTTTATAACACCACTGTGTAACTATATTAAAAATGAGTTTTATTATTTTATATGTGTTCAATTAAAAAAGAGTTACCTACTTATGGATAAATCTTACTTAAGTCAACATGTAATTGTCAGAAAAAATATAATAAAATAAGTATTTTTTGCAGTGTAATGTTTTTAATCCATTCGACAAATAAAACTTGATGTGCTTTGGCTTTGGTTTGTTTTTTTAAAACAAATTTTAGAAAAAAAATGGTTAATCAGTGTTTTTAGACATATTCATATACAATATTTTATTTTTATTACGTGATGTTGCAACATCGCTGACAGTATATCGAAAACAGTATTGTTAAATAGGACATACATCAGGTGGTTTTGCCATTATATTCGGGCTTACTAATACCCTGAAGAGTTAGGACTAATTCATTAAATAATTAATGAACACACATATCCTTTGACGCCAGTTTACGACATAATGACAACTTGCTAAATAATTGACAGAACAGGTACCTGTGACCTTCAAAGTAGGACCACGGTCTTTGTTGAATGAATTATTTATTAAGATTATTTTCCATGTCAAAATTTTCTTGTCACAACCTTCTTTGAGAAGTCAGTTCTTCTTTAGAATGCGCTCTCTACAGAAATCAGGGTGTCCACAAACCGCCTCACTTCAATACGAAAGTTCGCGATCTACATTCGAATGAATTGCCCGTCACAATGATGGTATCCGACTGAGTACTTATATATGTATTATATTGAACATTCCATGTACTATATTCTATGTCTACATATTGTGTATTATTATATATGTATCATGACTTCTATGTTTGTATCTATGATATTTAGCAGTGAGTTTTTGTCTAATACCATAGTTTATGTAAATGATAACACGCATGTGTTTGATTTACTTAGGTTAATTCTATTTTTGCATCTACCGCATCATATTTTTACATCACCTGAAGATTGATTGGTAGAGAATGCCCATTGGCACTAAGCCCGCCCATGTACAAGCTGTGGATTAAGTTCATGTAAATAAATAACTTAATAATTCACTAGGTAGTGATAATTTTTAGTAAAAGTATTTAGAAGTTTAACATTTCTAATATCAATAGTAGAAACGAGATTGTAACTGTTTGTTTGAATGTTTTATATCAGCGTTGTTGTACAATCACAAAACGATTTGTGGTCCCAGTCGACCGGTTCACAAATGTTATTGGATGATGGGGAACGCGATCCCAACAGGCACTTTGTGGCCTGCGTCACCTGTTTACTGAAAGAAATATTTGTTTAAATAAATCTATTTATGAACTATTTATAACAAGATTTTTGTTTTATGAATGCTGTTCTGAGCCTACAAAATACATAAAAATATGTAAATTTACTTATTAACAAATATAAATAGATAATTTTATTATAGTGGTAAATAATGGATGCCTACAATATTGTTTATTATTAATTTAGTTCTAACAACATGATTTATATTGAACCTATATTAGAAGAAGATTCTTTAAAAAAATATGTTCACTTTTGATATTAAGATTTTTTTAATAATTATGTATGTACATAATTTTCGTCACACGTTTTTATAACAGTTATTTATTTTAAATACAATTTTCATCAGATATACATGGATATAAATAAGTACGGGAGTGCCTCAAGCTCTTTCTACACAATTAAATTTAATTAATACGAATAGTTCGCGACTCGTACGCGCTAATGGTCTGAACACGTCTGTTTTCACAAAGGGATATAAATATACTGCTTCAGTTCGTGTTCATGTCTAATGCTTACACGGCAAGCTGACAGAAGTTGAGACGAGCCCAAGTATATTTAGTTTCGTAAAGTATACCATCAAATCAATCCAAATGTGTGGTCTTCAAAATACAATTATTTCAAATATATTTTAAGATGTAATGATAACATTGTATTAAAAAATCCATTGAATTTATTAATGTGGACTCATAATTTGTAGGGATCTCTATTAGAAATGTGATTTAAATTATGAAGTCTAGAGACCAGACTTTCTATGCCTCTATGTTATGTTAATATTCCAAGATTTTAAGAATAGCAAATCAATTCTTGTACCGCTAAAAACTTAAAATCTAATCTAAAATCTAAGACAATATTCTTTATATCGAAAAAGTCAATATTTAAATTCCAGGGTATTGGTACGCGGCAACAAAGCTTCCGATACAGAAACACGATAACACAATGTTTTATTAAAAATATTTTATACCAGAATGATGTTTATGTCTACTGTTTTTTTCCTAAAATTATATATCAAATAAAATGGGATGAGTTAGGAAAAAATACTTCAATCAAAATGTGAGTAAGATAACATTGACCTTGTATTTATCCAATCGATTGAAATTCATATCATTAATTTATCGCCAAATATATCAAAGGTAAATTAATGAATAAATTTAGTACCTCACAAATTATATTGATTTCGTTCACCTTTGTAGGCTTTAAACAATTGTCCTTACTGAGTGCTTCTAACTAAGTGATTATAATTATATCAAAATAACAATTTGCTGAGAAGACTTGATTATACGGAAATAATTTCCTTTTAACTTTTCGTTGTTTAATAGTATAAAATTAAATACTTATCATTTTCCCTGTCATTATCCCAATTAAAGAGACTACCCTTGGAGAGAAATGGAGAAATTATTGTTATTAACCAAATTTTACCCGCGTGTATGTCGGTTTTCGCGGTAAACAGTAGGTTATGTGGTATTCTGAAATATATGCCGTCTGTTCACTAGTTTTTGAGTAAAAGGGTAAACAATTCTCACAAGTTTTTGCAGTTATAATATTAGGATAGAATGTAAAGTTTCATCCAAATCCGTTCAATGGTTTTTGCGAGAAAGAGTAACAGACATTCAAACATTCATTTTCATAAACTTTTGCAAATAACATTAGCAATAAATATGTTATGTAATGTGTTTTATTAAAATCTATCTTACTTATTGGTCATTCTTTTCGGGAAAGTCATCGTTTTCAAACACGATAGATTTTTAACAGGAACATTATTTGTACAAGAACTGTAAGTTTCTGTTTGGTGTTCTTCTTCTTTTGATGATATGGCAATAAGCCTGATCAGCTATTTCTGCCAATGTCAAGTATTTCGAGTCTTCAATTCTAAGTCTTCGAGTCTTCAAGTCTTCGTCGTGATGGAGTTAATGATAAAAATTATAAAAAATGTGGATGACATGAAATGGGGACCGTCTTTCGAAAAAACAAAAAACCCTGTTTGGTGTTGTTTCGTAATCATAAGTGATCGTGCTTGTCTCATATGTCACATTATATTTGTAGAATTACCGTATGTGTCTGTGTGTGTGGCACATACGCATATTATTTAATTTTTGTTTATCACTAATCAGTAATAATAGCACTGACATTTATTTCCTTTTAAAATATTATCAGCGGTGCTACCATTAAATATTTTATGCAGGGTTTGCGTGACAATTTCTGTTTAAAATAAACAATTAGTTACGATTAAGTTGGTTGTAGCTATATTATTTTCTTGAGGTACGAAAGTATACATAATGTTTATAGATGTCTGTGGTATAAAGTAATCTTGGACGCTCTAAAAACAGCCAAATTCAGTTAAAAGTGTTCGATGCGCACTTGATCATACTTACACCACCAGATGCATTCTTATATTTTAAGTTTCAACCTTTCCTTTGTTATCTTCCTACCTTTCATTTCCATTACTTCACATTTTTCTAAGGTCTGGTTTGAATAGTACAGACTCTACTTTGTTTAGATCTTGGTGAGATATTTTTAACCGAATTCAAAAATACGTCACCAATTCGACTGTATTTTTTGTGTTTACCTCACAATTTTCAACTGAGTGAACAGATTTTGATGATTCTTTTTTATTTTAATACTGACGCTTCTCGTGTGGTCCCATTATAAATTTGGTTCAATTCTTGAGTCCGGTTTTTTGTTAATATTTGCGATGTTAATATACAGAAAGCTTCGTGGCTAAAGTTAATTTCATATTTCATTAGAAAAAGTTACAACATCTTACCAATTCATTTCCCATGAAAAGTGAATAGTTAACGTTAGTTGTTTAGACTTTCAAGCTCTAATGAACTCTGACTATGCTCTCTTCGGTATATTTCCTTCGTGAATAAAGAAAGCTATATAGAACATGGACATCCGTAATACAATGGACCACACATTTTAACAACGTGCATCGTGCATTGTGTCTTTTAATGTTTTCAAGTTTTGTTTGTTTTGAAACAATTTTACTGTCATTTTTGCTGAGGAAATCATTATTTTTGTGAAACAGCTCACACATTTGTGAATACGAACACTTCGTTTAACTTTTGTCGCAACGGTGTTGATTTGACTACAATTTTTTTATGGAATAGCGGGAAATTGTTTAGACGTACATGAAACGGATACAAAGAACACCCAGACTTAGAACAGCAATTTGAGGATTACACAAAGTGTTGTTCCATGTGGGACTTGAACCTGCATCACTTGGCGGCGTATAACGCGGAGTAACGATCACGCAAACCACTTGCCAGAATGGTTGTCCCACGATTGAAAATGAAAATGCGTATAACACATTTATTCATATCACGTATTTAACCGGTTGAATATGACGATAGGAGTGTGTTTTTGTCGTACATTTTCCCAATTTAATTTACAACGACTCTTACGTTTTCAGTGAAAAGCCAAAACACTCTACCTCTGCCCATGGGAGTCGTATAGAGCGTAAACAGAATCTTAAACTTTTAAAACTTTTAGAAGCTTCCGTATAGTCATGCCATACTTTAAATGTATCAAGTGTATTATATAATCTGCATCGTATACATAAAATATGCCGTGTCATAATTATTATACTTAATATAAACTAGCTAAACTGCAAAATATAAACAAGTTACATGCTGGCTAGCCCCTGCCTTATGTAACTTTTATAAAGGTTTTTTAGAGACTTATATTTATTATAGACCCCGTAGGAGATGGCGCGATGACCTTGACGCCTATCGTATAGACTGGCAGAAACTGGCATTAAGTAAAGAGAAGTGGCTTGTTGCACGAGAGGGCTTTGCTCAGCAGTGAGAAACAACAGGCTTATAAAAAATTTACTTCAAGCCACTTTAATATAGTAATTTAGTCAAAATTTCTTTACTAAAAGCTATATCTCCTCTTTCAAATATTTTAGACGAAATCTTGGTTTTCAAGTTACTTTATTTATGGTATCATCAATCAACAAAATGAAATATATTTGCCAGCTTACAACATAGGTTATTTGAAATAATTAGTTGTACTTATTTAGCTGTAAACCCAAATTATTTTTATTAAATGCTGAAATTTCATCCCCTTCGATTGCAATCCTTTAATTATTAGCTGACTTACATTTTAAAATGCTTAAGCCTATAATTAGAGTTAGAATCATAGCATCCAAGATTTTTCTTTAGAGAAGCACCTCTTCCAATCCAAAGAAAACTATCAGAGTTTTTTACTTATATCATAGAATAACTAATAGTGATGACGATGATGATGCTCTCCTAGCCGATTACGGCCACAGCAGCCAGTCTCAACACAGGTGAACTCTCTGTTCCCTCGCTCTCAAAATCCGACGGGACGGTTAACCGACACGATCAGGGAGAGATCAGGCGCGGGGGTTCAGACCCCAACTTCCAATCTCCGAGCTGTTATTATGTATTTATAGAATCCGAAAAACTTAATAACACTTTTGGACCGACCCAGGATTTGAACCCGAGACCTCTTGATTGGCAGTCACATAGTCAACCGCTAGGTAACTCACTAAAAGTGCCTAAATCATAATAATCAACAACGAATAGTAGCTCTTACACTCTAAAACCTTATTTCCTTTGTAAGACGTAATATTAAAAAAATGATAATATATTATGTACATGTTTTCGTGCTCCCTTCCCAAACTAGTAAACAAAGCTATCCCCATAGCTCCTATCCTCACAAGCAAAAGCGTGTACACGTACATTCAGGACCGTGTATTGAGACCGTCGAAAGCATCTCACAATTCATGAATGCGGTTTTTCTGCGAAGAATTTAAGGCGGGACACTGATCGTACTGACACTGTAAAAAATCGATCGATGTGAAAAAGTGGAACTTTTAGATTTCAAGACTTTGCAGCATATCAAAAACATATTTTACTCTATGCAATATAGCAAAAACACATATACATGAGCGTGTTGTCTAATATTGTATAAAATTATATTTTTCGTATTAATTTTTAGCAGGATTTGCCAAATGAAAAAAGACTTTTGTTGTACAGGAATTTACAAACAGAGATCATTTTCTATATATAAGATAATTTAAGTAGAAAACAAAGAAAAAATTTGATTTGAGAGATTATATTTTGTCTTCATGTCTATATTTTGTTGTCTTTACAAAACCGCTAATCCACGAGCCATACTGCTTCTGCTAAAAGCTCCTTTAGGCCGCTTTAGGGGGATAAAAATACAATCATTTGATTTATAAGACTGGATTGCCAAGAAAATTATCAACAGATTCCTTGCCAAAAATCTTGCGACATTCAATTATTGCGTCGTATGATGAATGGCCATTCTAAAGTTTGCGCTCGCAATTCGGTGAGGGTATCTCGCATGCAACATCGTACGGATCGTTGGCCACTGTCATGATCTGAAATACCCGTTGATTACGATCTAGTATTCGTCTTTAAAGCAAAAATATATTTAAACGTATATATTTGGAGTTTCTATAGCAAGATGACGATTTCTGCACCTTACTATCGCTTCTAACGATTTATATGATTGGATGGGGGAACCTTTAACATGCCTACAGTTGTCATACGAATAATAAAAAGTAAAAATTCAACTAAGTTAGGTTTGTTTTTTTAATTAAAACTCAGTAAATTAAAAAGAAAGTTTAAAAAGTATCCCATTAAAAATTGATATCTTGTAATTTAGCTTCAAATATAGACTTATTCTTTGCTGCACAGTCTGTGTCTAATAATAATGACTTTATTGAACAGTTGTAACTTAAAACTATAAGATACAAGTGGTGGCGTTATCATGCGAACACAATCTCTTACAGGCAAACTTATTTTCAATTTATTCACCCAATGACGACAGTTTGAGAAGTTTAAATATCTAAGTAATTATGTATATTATTTTTACCTATAAGAGTTCGATTAACGTTATATTCCATTATTCTACATTTGAAAAGGATATTTATAATAATTCAAAAAGGTCTTTAAATTTTGGTGGCACACAATTACGTAACCACAAAACGAATGGGTGTATTAAAGCCGGTGTTCTCGATTCAAGGGACGTAGCCAACGTCTCACGGGCCGTTGCACACCGCCACGATGCACCGCACAATCCTAGTTTATTGCAGACTATCGTACATAAGATTCATCCCACTGGTTAACTGGTTTATACTTGGTATTGTCTTGGAATTTTGGGTATCTAGATGAAAATGTTATTAAATTTTTGAAATGGACGACCAACTTCAAAATAGGATTTCTAGCTTCGGATGTTTTTTTATGGTGGACTCCCATTTGAATCGTTTTTCATGGAAAGTAGCGTTTTATAAAAAAGAAAAATCTGATTGGAACCTAACTTGATAAACTATTTACACCAGTATGTGGTGTGTAATTTCCAAAAAAAAATTATTAGTCGTATGATTATAACCTTTGTCCCTAGATCCGCCCGCGTATATCTCGGTCATAGCGGCAAAAAGTAACCTATGTCCTTCTCTAAGGTCCAATTTATCCAAATCGGTTCAGCAGTTCAGTGCTTAAAGTCACTTTTGACTTTATAATATTACTGTGGATACCTACAAGTAACATATCTTCTTGCATCTTCTAGTCGCTGTATAAAAAAAAAAAAAATTCTCAAAAAAACAGGCAGGGAAACCATTTCCTATAAAAATTCAAACTCTCTAAAAGCGAAGGTTTTTTAGACAAAATTAATTCAATTACAAAAGATACTCTCGAATTCGTTTTCTCGAATCGAAATAATAAGCCTTATTATTATTTTCTGTGTTAATTTCACACTTTTTGGTTCGCCAGATATTTATGGACGACAGGGACGGCCCCTAGGACTTTACGTATATATTTATATGTAGGTATACGAAAGACCGAGGGGAGACTAAGCTGATTCGCACCACAATCGGATTGTGTCTTTACTTTTTATCTCTAAGTTGTTGCGTTAATCTTTTGTTTTTATAAAACTCGCTGTATTTTTACCTGGATTTGTGAATTCTAAAAATAAATGTTTTAAATTGTACTTTGTCTGCTGACACAAATATGATTTAGGGAAAACACTTTCAATGTTTTTATTTATTAAGGTTTTTGGGCCTGAATAGGACCGTATTTTACTAACACCATATTGATGCATGACCTCAATAAGAAGGCCGTAAAATACGAATACTACAATTTAAAAGAATACCTGTATTGAAAATGGGATGGATGCATTTATTTACAAAATATTTGTACTAAATATGACTAAGTCCATTAATTTAGTTCTGTTTGTCTAAAAAAGAGCGCGCTCTTTGGAATATCTTATAGCTGAATCCAAGAGAGGTGGTCAACTATACTCATTGCGAATGCAGACTATGCAACAGCATGGTGACCAACGCCATGGTGGCCTAATGATGCTTCGACATCATTGGGCCTCCGGTCTCGCACTCACTAACGAAACACGAGAGTACGAACACGTTGATTTTCTGTGCGAAGGTAATAGTCCCCATTGGTCGAGAGTTCCTGTTCGTACTGAAATCAGCGTGACTCTTTCACCTTGACGTATATATGTATATAAGACCATGAATTATTTTCTTGTTAAAACATAACACAATTTGATTCATCTAAAACAGATCAGATCTAAAACACATCTTAAAAATCGTCTTTTGCACTGTTTAATTGAAGTAAATTCACGAACACAACTAAGTTTTAAAGTTATAGAAATAACATTTATAATTTTCTTGTCTGTAACTATTCGATTGGAACAAAAAAAAAACGTATTTTACATTCACCCTACTGGTGGCTCTCTCTTGTGACTCAACTCATAGGTACATATCTCAACTGTCGATGTCAGTGTTAATGTCAACACAAAGCTTACATGTATTTACTTCAAAATGTTTAAACATGCTTATGAGCAGTTTAGTTAATAGCAAATTAGGAATATATGACCAGACTTCAATGTTTGATATTTGTTAAGCTCTTATTAGACTAAAGCTCTTAGCTCTTAAATTAGAGAGGCCTATGTCCAGCAGTGGTATGCGATAGCCTGACGATGATGATGATGATGAAGCTCTTACTATTTGTCAGAATACGCGTACTTCAAATTCCAATTTCTAAATTAAACTGTCAGTTTCCAGCTTATTGAACCGTCTAAAAAGCTTAACACAGCGCCAAGAAATCGGTGCAACTGTCAATAACAATAGCCACACTTTGTCTTGTTACGTGTGCAATCCGAAGTCGCCTTTGGCATTCTGTTGGCCAAACGACCGGAGAAGGCATGCTGTCCACGTACGACTGTCCCGGTCTGTGGTCTACCGCGCTGTCTGTAATTTGTAGGATACCTGATTTAATGTCAAATATAACGTAGGCTCTGTCTTAACGTGACACATGACACATATTCAAATTCAATAATTAAGTTGTCTACATATTTATTGAAAAGCAAAAACTGGATCGAAACCACAATGAAGCTTAACTTTAAATATTAAAAAGTATTGAATACTAACGATACTTAACTATAAATTAAATCAATTGCATTAAGATAATTGTTTTAATACGTCGATTTGTTACAATCATTGATATTTATCTCTGGGACTGACACAATTGATTGTTTATTTCTATAACTACGTAATTCAAAATAGTTTCGAATAATCATCAGTAACTGCTATAAGAGCGACATAGTCAAACGTAACCTACGTATAATTTAAAGAAAAACTGCTATAATCTACATGCCTATGTTAATTCTAAAGATATGAATTTAAAATTAACTCAAAATTAAACTTCACTTCAGTAATCTTTACCTTCAGCAAAAATTGTATCTTCTTTTAGTACAAACAAAATTAAATTGCAATTCAAAAAGCTTGCACAACAAAAGCGGTTCAAAATCCCGACTATTGTAAAATTAAAAAGAGTAATTAGAAATCATTTCATGTTTAAATTCATTGCGTTTAAACGGCCGAGGGGGTGTAGTGACGGCCAGTGACAGGCTCGCCGGCGATAAGTCCACGATGACATGGCACGCGCTTTCGTGCAAGAACCGAATATATAATTATTTCATATTGATTACGGGCTTATGGGGTAAGTGCTGTTTGCAATTACAGAGTAAGATACTGTTTATAACCGAGACACAAATAGTGGACAGGTTTAAATATTTCAATGTTTGCTTAAGAAATTATGTTTAATATTTAGATTAAGATTCTGTGTAAATGTTAAATGAACCAGTTTATTTTTTTAACGTGTCGAAACCAACACGGGCCGTCAGCTTAACGGGGTTTGTGGCGAAGTGGTATGTCGGTATCGGACCGACTAAAACCGTACAGTGTGCCACTCTGTGCCTGAGAAAGGAGGGCTCCAGGAACTACTGCTATTAAGACATTCCTCCAGCCACCGCAAAATCTGCTGATGGACTCTCTAATAAGGCGACGTACGTGGGCACACTCAGGGCGGCATGGGGCGCTGTTAAGTACAAATTGGGTTCGAATGGAGGTCATCCTCCGGGGCCCCCTCCGCCGCCTCCTTATGCGAGATGACGCCTTCGTAAAAGGTTATGATTGCGGTAAACCAGCTGTCACTATCGGCCATGGAGCGTATGATGCCTGTCGGCTGACGTATGAGAGATGTCCTCCAATGATGAACTGCGAGCTCAGGCGGGGTTAACCACCAGCGTGTGCTGGGTCGAGTCCTCACTGCAGTCGCAGTGGTGATAGCGACTGAGTGTAGGTACTTTCCGAAGCAACCGTGCCCGGAAATACCACTTGTGCTATGTTACTTTGACATTTATTCCTAGCCCGTGGTAGAAATCTCTTGCCGAGGGTGGGTCACAGAAGGTTTCCGCCGTTTCAGCTTGAGCTTTAGGCCTTGTCTCACTGATTACAATTTATTTTTTCATAGCTTATCTGACAGATTATTTGAAACAATGTAGGTATAGGAAGATTTTCAAATATTTTTTCAGATAAGGTATCCGAAACTTATTCTAAGATGAAACAGGGTATAAGTCTTCTTTCTGCGCCCTGTAGATGACATTAAAATTAAAATAAGAATACTACCTGTAGGCGAAGCGGTTACATTTAAACTAAACAGATTCTATGCAAGTTTGCAACAAACTACCAACTTGTATGCAAGGCGCAAGCTTATTTTCTTTGTAATTTAAAATTTTCCAACTGCACGTGCTAGGCGTTCTAACTTTGTTCTACGCTTGTGCCTTTAATAACATGTGTAGTTTGTACAAATATGCAGTAATATTTGTTACTGCAACAACTTTGTTATAATTTTGCTTCAAAGGTGTATCAGTTGTTTTTTGTTGTTTGTGTTAAAAGCGGTTTTAAATTGAGATTTAGAGGGTTTAAAATCAGTTACTGAAAAGGTTGTACAAAAAGAGATTAAGCCAATTTCGTCATTTTAAAGTCGTTTTGAATTGTAAACATTGGAACTAGTAATCATTACTTACAATGCGTGTGTGCTTCACAGGGTTTTTCTAATTTCTTATAAAGCTGGTCAAACTCTTCATGTAAATTTCATCCTTTTTAGATGGAGTCAGTTAAGAAGGTAAATTTGCCTTAACCTAAAGGAATAAAATAAGACATTACAGAATAATAGAAAGGAGAATAGAGGTGATGATTGTCAATAGAATAGAGACTGTAACTCAAACAATTTTGGTTGCGTTTCGTATTGGTGTGTATGCGACTGATTCTGTGGCACAGTGGTAGCGTGAGCGACTCCTGTGCTTGAGGTCCCTGGTTCGATTCTCGGGTCGCACCAACTGTTTGTTTGATCTGCAAATATTTGTTTCGGAGTTTGGGTGTTTTCTATGTAAAATATGTATATACTGTCAAAAAAAGTATATATGTATTTATATTAGTTGTCTAGTACCCACAAAACAAGCTTTGTTTAGCTTGGGACTAAATGGCGTTGTGTCTAGATGATGATGGATGATGGGACTAGATGTCCGAAATATTAATTTATTTATTTATCGTATTAGTCAGTGTTATCAACCGTGGACTATTTTTCAAAAGTCGATCGTAAATATCCAAATTTATTAATGTCACAAGGTGTATGCAAAATATGTATAATTGACTGTTATAATAGATAATATGTTTTTCAGAAAACCAACGAAATGCAGAGTTGACAACCATTGGGGTAGTTCTGGAGTGGAGAAATGTAGTATAGGATGCCCACAGGCCAGTTGGAGTGATCATTTGCGCAATATGTCTGGCAGGAGTTGGATGTTAGAAGTCCAAAATCGATTAGAGTGGCACGTAATGGAAGAGGTTCACGGCTGGCAGTCCAATGTAATAGGTCAGTGATGAAACAAAATTCATATTCGTAATAATAGTTAGAATTGGGATACATTTTAGCAAAAGACTGGTAAAATATTACGGATAACACGAAGTATGACAAACTTAAATATAACAAAACATAAGAACAAATGTTATGAAATAAAATAAAGGGTGCATATAACAATAAAATTACTTTTACAATCCACTTGCAAGCTTGGATCTAATCAAAAATCTCTTTAAAACGGACATTTAAAAGTTGAGAGCTCGGATTTTAAACAGGAATCAGTGTAAATCCTCTCCATAAATAACCGTTACTGAAGTCATCAAAAGGGTAGCTCTGCTCAGGGCGAACCATGTCATGTGAACCTACCATCAATCTTGAGTCACTCGCTCACTGCACGCATAGCGTAACAAAGGGTCCGCCTTTAGTGGTTATAAAACAGCGAATTTCATACTGCTACTTAAATATGTACGCTCAAAACTATTGCTTACCCACGACGTGTATAAGTTTGAACATGTATTTCGCTTTTATATTTTACAATGTAGGCAGTTTACAATTATACTAAAATGTGATCGTTTCTTGTTTTAGAATATGGTAATCAGTTACACAAATGATAATTCCGTTTTTTTTTCTAAACCTTAACTTTGAAGATTACTATACTTTTTTTTGCTTAACTTGCTAAAAGACTATTTCAATTGATACCGTTTCAAGAGAAATTTAACTTAACGATAGTTTAAATTCAATTTTAATTTAATCGCTCCTCGTCCCGCCACGCTCTTCACTGTAGTCTGTCTACCTTCAAGGGCTCGTAACGGCTTTGTCTCGCGTCTAGACTCGTAATCCATTATTACAGACGCCTTCAAGCCAGGAAGTAGGGACGCGATACTTCTATACGACACTTAGCATATTTAGAGTACTGATAAATGTTGCATATTTATCCTTCGTTATCGTTTAGACGTGAATGGAACTGTTGCATTTTTCTTTGAGTGAAAAAAGAATTTAAAGGCTTGACTTTAGGGGTTCTTAGCAAGAAATGGACCCGTATCGGGGGTCGCTGCTTAGTAAAAATAAATGTATTCCAAGTTTTTTTAAAGCCATGAGTTTTATTTTGGTTTCAAATAGCAAAGCGTGGCAAAGATAAGTTAACTCTAGTTTGAAGCCTTTCAAAGTTGAAAAAAGCGTACTATACTTTTTTACTACTCTCGCAATGTTTAATGTACTAAACATTTCAAACTAGAGTTAACTTATCTTTGCCACGCTTTATATAGTAACTAAAAGTTAGCAGTAAGGAGACAGTCAAGTCGAACAAGCAAAAAAAAATGGGACGGCTCTACCATCCTTTTATCGAAGCAGTTCAAGCCATTTCTGACCTTCAATAACTTCATTTTAGATAATATTAATTAGAAGACTAAACTTTCAGTAAACAAGCAGAGATAATAAACAGAGTATATTTCAAATTTCATTTAATTTGAACCAATAGTTCAAGAATTATATCTAGCCAATGTTTTTTTTTATTTTGTCACTAACATGATGGCACAATGACCGATAATAAAAATTCTAAGGTGCTTCTAGCAGACACGAGAGCTTCAAATTTAGTCAATAAGTAGTATTTATTAGGGAAACCAAAAATATTTTGCAATTTCACTTCAGTTTACTAGATACACCAACTGCAAAAATTGCTCTGTAATCATGTATAAATCTATAGAAAGTTATATTTGCAATGAATAAATCAGTGCACCTTTATATGTATAATATAATATTGCATTATTAAGTTTAGAATGATAAGCTTGTAAAAAGTTCAACGGAATGAAAAAGCAAGAATGAGACATGTCTTATGAAGTTGTACTGAAATTCCGCAAAGTTTTAAGTAGGCTGAATTACCCGAAATTGTCATAGAAAGAGAACACTATTTACACTAAGCTTGATGTTGCAATTTTCTGTTAGGTACATTTACAATATTTATAGAGAATGAGAGATAGCAATTTTACATAAGGATTAGAGACCACAAAACAGGAAATCCTAGTGTGGAGTCTAGGGTCTTAATTTATGTATTTTTTCTTATCTTTTATGAGACAATAAAAATATTTTTACTATTAACTTTAACTATTGTTCAATGAGTTCGCTCATAAGATAGAGAGTGGGCTTTAAGAAAATTTGTTGTTAGTATTCAAGAAGTAGAAGGTACTGGTAAGGAAAAAAATGTAGGACTATCTACAAAAAGAAATGAGACGCCATCAAAACATAACTTGTAAAAAAACAATCTCTTTATTGGACTTGGTATTACATGGATCTCAAAACTTTTTACGGTTGAAGAACGGAGTGACGAGGTTCGGGTGTTTTACAAGCTATGTTTTAGTGGCATATATGAATATTATACATAATTTTTGAATACTTTAACACCTATTAAGTTTTACTGTAGGTGTTATCTGCAAGAAAACAAATGCAGATTTCAAACAACTAACAAAATATTATGTTTTTTGCCACAGTACCATATTCCAGACTTAAGAACTGAAGCTCGACATCTACCATTCTGTGTTATTTTCAACTTTATGGCTATAAGTTTAATATTGAAAATAACATAATAATGTTGTTTATAGTTAAATAACTTTTATGATTAATAAGACTAATGGCTATTGAGGCCTTGGTTGATAGTTACAAAACAGTTGGCAGGTACTGGCTTTTAAATATGATAATAGAGATTTTTTTTTAATTATCATCATCATCAGCCTGTCGCAGTCTACTGGTGTACACAGGCCTCTCTAATAGCACAGTTTCGATCGATCCTCAGCTTTTCGCATCCAGCAAGGAGTTCTTACCTTCGTTTTCTTTTATGTTTTATTTCATTTGTTAAATTTGGTCTGTCTCAATTTGAAGATAAACCAATATCATTTTGTAGGTACGTGTACACTTTTAAAATTCCTTAAAATCACTATGATCGTATGATCAACTGGCACAGTTTATTTTTAGAATAATCACTAAGGGAATGAAAAGCAAGTATGGAAAAATCTTCTTGATAACTTAACGCTTCTCTACACCTCGATTAAAATAATGTTGATGACATGTATGCATAGCGTGTACGGTGAAGGATCCATCCCATAAAGGAAAGAAGAAAGGAAGGCATACCATAAAGGTTCGATTTTCCTTTTTCAAATGAAATACCTTTAAAATAAAAACAATCACTCTCAATACTCATATCGAACAGCGAGGCAATATATATCAATCTATAATTGAAAGAAAATAATCAGTACATTCATTTAAAATTTCATACGCGAATGCACCGTATTGTTCTTAATGCTTCCAACCCTACAATGGAAAATTTAAAATAATCGAAGGGGTGCATACCCATTTCTATGGACCTTTTTATGAGGCAATATCGGTAGCTGTTCTGCGTAGAATAAAGCAGCCATTAGCTTGTCTAATAACTTGTTAGGGTGTCAGTAAGGGAGTCTTTTGATCACCTGATCAAATTATCATATATAACTCGAGTTATTGCTACTGAATTGAACATTATAATATAGTTTGTTTAAATACAAGTTTCCGCTACTTCGCTGAGGGCACTAGGGGTCCGTATAATTTATGGTTCTCGATGATAAAATTTCCCTAATGGAGATTGTTCACGAGACAGACCGGTCTATTTTATGTGCATTACGTGTACATGTCCTCGACGTTTTTGGGGGAATAAAAAACCCAATATTTTTCAATTTTCTTCTTTGAATAGGATAGAATTGCCTTTTGTGATCAAAGAGAAATGTTATTATAACATTTGATGGCAATTTTAGTCGGTAACAATTACTCTCGTTGCGGGGTAGTAAGTATTATAGGTATTTTAGTAGAAATATTTTATTTCCGTTAAACAAATTAGTAAAATATGAATGTTCGTTGAGTGCGGTAAGTAGTACGGTTTCTTTGTATGCGAATATGATGTGTATGGCTCGATTCATTGATTTATTTTTTCAAGACACTCCTGTATTAGAATTACGAAAATGATCTATCGTGTATTATTGAAATTGACAATGCTTATTATAATTATTAGAAACATTTTCTAAAGTATAAATAAACATATTTTATTTTACAATCCAAAATTAGTAGTTTGAAACAAATCAACATAATCAATCAATACAACTTCCGTTAGCAATATTCATTTAAAAATATTTTTCTGTTCACAAGTGTAAATAACACAAAGTAAAAATAGATTTAAGAAACATACATGAAACGGACACAGAAAACATCAAGGCTCTAAAACACAATTTGTGGATCGCATAGATTGTTGTCCCATGTGAGGTTTGAACCCACAACATTAACGCAACAGAAAACTTCGTTGCTGAAAAACTAAAAAGTCATGTCATTTATATATGTTTATTATTATTATTATTATCCTTTGCACAAGTAATGAACTGGAGCGGAAGTCACCACTTTTATGTTTATTATTTATTGACTGACTCACACGTCAGTGTGGTGACGGATTAAGAATTCGGAATGTCGCTACCCTATTCAACTCACGAGTGTTGTATAAGGCTATCAAGGGAGCAAACTACGGAGGTGAATATCATTGCAAAGAGAAGGAATACTTGAAACAAGGCCTACATCGAGTCGTCTGGCTATCTTATAATACCTTCTTGAGGAGAGGCCTATGCCTAGCTATGTTAAAAGCTCTTCTATGATGATTGGTCATGACCTTTTATCGTGTTTACTTTTGACTGCCTTGGTGGCGCAATGGTAGCGGGTGCGACTGCTGTGCTTAAGGTCTCGGGTTCGATTCCCGGGTCGGACCAAATGTTTGTATGATCTGCAAATATTTGTTTCGGAGTTTTGGTATTTTCTATGTACAATATGTATTTACAAAAAAAAGTATGTATGTTTTCATAACAGTTGTCTAGTACCCATAATTCAAGCTCTACTTAGTTTGGGACTAGATGGCGTTGTGTGTTAGTTGTCCGATACATTTATTTATTTATTTACTTAAATACATTTCGTATGCTTTTAGTTGAACATAGTTGAAATAGTAAGATCTAATTTACAAACTATTTTAATGAGAAAGTGATATTCAATATGCACATGTCATTAAACCCACATATTATTGACTAAACGTCAAAAGAGCGCAGCCGTCCGAGTATCTTTAATCTTTTCTTCATTTAAATTCTCAGTCGAAAGTATATTTATCACTTGACCTTTACCTACCAGTTAAAATTCTAATCTGATACTGTATTCAAATTACTAATTAAACATTCGTTATTCAAAGAAATGCTTTACAAGTATATACCTCGGTATATTTCGATTTCTAAGAAGAGTATGCACTAGTATCTATAGAGTAAAGAGGGGTCTTGACAATGTGTTAAATTAGATATCTACGTGAGGCTCATCTATACAGCTTATATTAGACAAGGTACGTGAGTTGCAATCGTGATGCCAAGTGAAAATAAATTGTTTGTAACATCATTCTTCATAAAAGTAGAAGTAAATGAAGCTCGTTTGTGTATTGGTGTCATCTGACGTTGTGTTCTTGTGTCCATTTCGTTGTGAGCCTACAAATATTTAGTATAGTATATAGTAATATTTGATAAAGAAGCAAATGCTTAACCTGATTTTTGCCTTATTATTTTTTGTGTTATGTTGTAACATAACAGAAAGGAGGTGATCCGACAAAGAACCAGTGTCATCGACGTAGCCCACAGGATTAGCAAGCTGAAGTGGCAATGGGCTGGCCACATTTGCCGAAGAACCGATAATCGTTGGGGTAAACGAGTTTGCAAGTGGAGACCGCGTCTCGGCAAACGTAGTGTAGGACGTCCACAGGCCAGATGGAGTGATGATTTGCGCAAGACGGCTGGCAGGAGCTGGATGCGAGAAGCCATAGATCGAACTAAGTGGCGTGAAATTGGATAGGCCTATGTCCAGCAGTGGACTGCGATAGGCTGATGATGATGATTATGTTGTATGATAAATTTGTATTGCTTTTCTATGAAACAGCGGTGCTTCCTAATACTTTCTTAAAGGGAACCTTCAAATTATTATGTAAACTTCAGAAGCATAAAATATTTTGTATTTGTATGACGGGTAGGTGCAGACACCTGAATCTAAATGTGGATATATGCTCTTTTTAATGACGTAAAAGACTTGTTTTTAGTTTTATGAGCTTGTCAAAGTGACTCTGCTACTACTAGTGTCTGATGATGAAAGCATGAGCAGAATCTAAGAATGGTAGTCACCATACTCATTACGAATGCAGACAATGCAACAATGGAGCATAATGTCCCATACTATGGAGCCGCTAGAGATTACTGTAACTGGGTTTGAACCTATTGTCGCTTCATCAGCGTATCAGTGTTTGCGTGGGGATGGATGAGGATAGTGTCACAACCCTATTCATTTCATGTGTTACTGAAAAGAAGAACTTAAAATAAAGTCTAATTTGACTCGTCTATCCAGCTGGATATAGTATAGCCTAAGAGCCGGTACATCCATCTGATAACCAAACGAGTCACTTTTTTTAAACTTATTTAAAGTATGAAGACACAGTTATCAGATAGATGTAAGTGGATCTTCACTCACTATTGTACTAGGAGGCCAAAACCTAATACTATTAGAGGCTGTTGTTGTTGTTTTAAAACTGTTATTTCTTTTTTATTATCTGTCTTAAAATCTTGACAAAGGTGACACAGATAAGCATCATTCGTAGTTCACGGCCGCAGTATTTGTAATGAACTGTACATCTCACCTCTAGTTGTTGTACAGTCCGAACACGTCTTGAGGGAAAAATCACCCTCCAGATGATGGCAGCTAAAACAACGCATCGCTAACAGTTTTCTTGATGACTGCTTTTAAAACTTTAAGTTAAGTTTAAGTTACTTTTTAATGGAATAGGGGGCAGACGAGTAGACGTATCGCCTGATGGTTAGCGATTACCGCCGCCCGTGGACACCGGAGGCTGTGCAACTACGTTGCCAGCCTTTTTAGACGGAGTACGCTCTTTTCTTGAAAGTTTGAAAGTCGTATTGGTCCGGCAATACCGTAGGCGACAGTTCGTTCCACAGTTTTGTTGTGTGAGGCAGAAAGTTTCTGGAAAAGCTCATAGTTGTGGACTGCCAACTATCTGGATGATAGGAACAAAACTCCTGTCACGTAGGACGATAGCGGAAAGAGGCGGCAGGGATTAGTTCTAAAAATACCTTATTTTGCGTTAAGTTTTAAAATTTATGTATACAAATAAATAAATTTGAAGTGTTTGTTTGTAATTTTAAATTAAATGCTTTTCACTGAATCATATGAAAA
Organism: Hyphantria cunea; assembly: GCA_003709505.1. Lineage (NCBI taxonomy): Eukaryota > Metazoa > Arthropoda > Insecta > Lepidoptera > Erebidae > Hyphantria > Hyphantria cunea. Next base: position 432,673 of record PKRV01000853.1, on the reverse strand, counting down.
TTATATACGGTACTTACACTAAAAATTCAAATTTTTATTGTCTGTATCTCTGTTTGTTTCGGTTAATCTCTAGGCTGGACCAACTTGACGAAAATTTAACTTTCAGATATCTGATAATACAAGGAGTAACTAATTCAGCTTTTTTAAGACTAGCTTCTTGTTGTTATAATGGCACAACAAGAGATAATAATAAATGAAATAGTAAATTAGATTATTAATAAAAAAACCAAATGAAATATGTTCCGTGAATTTTGAAAATACTAACTTTGTTTTTTTTTTAAGTTTCAAAAGTTTCTAAAAACATGGATGAATGGATTGCTAGTTGTGGATATCCAAAACAGGCAAACCATTCCGTACCTTTTTTCGTATATATAATTATTATATGAATATTCATATAATAATTATGTATACTGCACAAACAAAATATTTTAGAAGGACCTATATTACATGGAAATCGATATTACTTTTTGGTAATTTTGGTATGGAAACATCAATTAATCATAAAGCAACTAAACTTGAGACTTGTTAAATCTGTGTTAAAGCTAATCTGATTACAATCCTTGAATATAATAAGACTACATATGTATTTCAAGGTCATTGCAGATTTATTTCAAAATAATTATCTTGGCAATTTAATTCGGCGAAGTAAATTTGAGTCTGATTGGCTGTAGATTAATAGGTTTTCGTACTTCATAAGATCGTGGTAGCACTTTGGTCGAGCCGTCTATAATATGTTGAAGCATGACTCTGCCACATTTGCTATCATCATTATCTGCCTATTGAGGCATACTTCTGGAGAGAGGCCCCTCTCATTGCACGTAACTCTAATCAATTTCCAGACGGTTATTATATATTGTGCCAATGAAGAATCTAAATTGTTAGAACTTCGTGATTTAAAAAAAGTCTTTATAAGAGATATTTCAAACCTCGTCGCAAATACAGACTTGACGCAGATTAAAATATTGATAAGGTTTGAAGCGCCATTTTATGCCTGCGCAGCCCTGGCACAATTAACCATAAGTATTAATACTGTTTCCCCCAAGGTTTCCGCGCTATTTCGCCTTTGCTTATTGCATGGGGTGTAGGGCTCGCTGTTTTATTGGCACCGATTGTATGTACTACGACACTTTCCCTTTATGAATGTTATGGTTTATCGTTTCCACCCTAGATAGTGTTAGTGTTTCCAAGAGTAATTGGCACCGCGTCTTCTTGTCGCCCCTTGATGATCCTCTATGACTTTTCACTTTGATACGAACGGAACGGATCTGGAATTTAGTGGATAATAGAGAAATTCTTCGTAAGGGAGATTCTTAAGTGTTCATTCATATTGAGTTGATGTCTTTTTGATTAAAATTAATTGGAATTGATTTTAATTTTTTAAACTCAACCACTTTTACTCCTTATAGTAATGAAAATTGATAAAACATTCATAATTATTTTAGGAATTCATAATAGGTTTAGGAATACAAAAATCATTTTATAACCATCTTACTCAACAATAATTTGAAACAAAAGGTATAGCTGGTTCTTCAAACTTTGGGTTTAGAGTATCAATAAAGATACAGATATTTTTTACTTTAAAACATTCTATTTACTATTTCAATTTCTGCAATACTACTGAGCCTCAGAAGTTAGGAAAAAATATCCGATTTGACAATCATTGCTAAAAGAAGCTTGTATCTATTCTGCAGAATTTATGTATGGGTTTATTAGTCTGTAAGACGTACGAACATTATTGCTAATGACGGTGTAAGATCCCATGGGACAAGCTGCACAGGAGGGGATAAGAGTTCACCGTCAAACAGTATTTAATCTTAATACTCGAATATCACATTAAGTTTGTAAACGCCAAAGTTTGTAAGGCACGATGCAAAGATATTTATTAGTATATCACGTCAGAACGGTTGAACGGATTTGGACGAAACTCGGTATAGATTTAAGACTGTAGTATTAAATAGCAAGTTATAACAACAAAACAATAGAGAAGTGGTTTTCTTTATAAACATGACGTTATTATTCTGGTAATTAAAAACTTTCTGAAGCTTAGTAGAACATTTGTGTGGGTAGTCTGAAAAGTTACCGACCTAACGATGATCCAAGACATTTATTCATTTTCTACATAATCTTAAATTCACATACACAAACAACACCAAGTATGCACACAATGTTAATGCAAAAATGAGCAATTGCAATTGCTGCATGCAATCTTCACTTAATGGTTGGAAAATTTTCATACCATGTAGTAAATACTTGTAGTACTATCTTATAACCGCTTGTTACATAAGTAAATCGTTAATAATAATAACTACAAGGCTGAATACCAGTTTGGTTACATTATTAAACCCATAGACTGCCTCAGTGGCGCAGTGGTAGCGTATGCGACTGCTGTGCTTGAGGTCTCGGGTTTGATTCCAGTGTCAGGCCAAATTTTTATATGATTTGCAAATATTGTTTTCGGAGTTTGGGTGTTCTCTTTATTGTGTATGCAAGTATTTACAAAAAAAAAGTATTAATTAATATACATAATAACACAAACTCTGCTTGCTGTTGCTGTTGTGTGTAAGAGGTCCGAAATATTTATTATATTTATAGTATATTTAAGAAACCACTTATCTAAGCCACATTTGAATCTCATTAACTCATTCTAAAACAAGTAAATTCTTAATGTTATCAGTAAAACACACATCACCAAAAACCTATTCATACAAAACCAACCATTATACCTAAAACACGAAAGACGACAAAACAAATGTCGGAAACCAACAAGTCGTAATTACAGCCCCGAAGATTAATCAGGAGACGCCCAAGTAAGCGTTTAACCATCCCAAATTGCTCCAAAAGGTACCCCGACGTTGTGATCAATTAAGTTGATAGCCGATTGAGTACCCCACTTTGCTGTACTATGCCAAGTACGAGTAGATGTCACCACAACACCCCCAAATGCCACGCACTACTTACAACGGAACTTTAATTGTCGTCACTAGTTTCAGCATAGTTTTCGTTTTCGTAAATAGGACGGGGAATTCGATATACAAAGTTAAGTTTATTCGCGCCATTGCCACTATGGAACTGGAAAAAAAATCTTACTTATTCACCTTTAAACATTTTCTATATACTAAAACATCATATAATATTTCATATTATTTTTTCTATTAATCCTTTTGTGCGTTTTTAAAAAAAACATTCTGTGAAAACTGCAATTTTTTACGTAGTAATATTAGTTCAATGATTTATTAGCAAAAGCAACGCTGATTCCAGTACGAACGGACCGACTCGACCGGGGTGATGCTACCCTCTCAGAAGAAGAAGAACCTTAAATTATAGCATGCCTTCTTTTGATTTTCGTTGGTAAGTTGTACTTACCAAAGAAAATCATCACCAGAGGCCCAATGATGCAGAAACATCTCAAGAGGCCGCCATAGTGTGGATCACCATTATAACATATCAACATTCGCAACGAGTATGGTTTGTTTCTCATAACAAATCTATCAGCTTGTTTTCAAATATGATATTTTCTTCATTACGGCAATCAATCACAACAAATAAAAAGTAAATAATTTACAAATAAAAAAAAACGTAACTGAAGTATCGAAATCCCGTCACAGTTACTTATATGATACAATATCGACTAAATACCTAAATATAATACCCAATATAACGTTATTTAACATTATATAGATGAAAATTACGGATCCATAATTTATATTTCAACCCACTTCTCGCAAATATGGTATATAACAAACTAAATAATTCATACATCGTTATTTATCGCGTTAATAATATATTTGACCCGAATCTATGTAAGTGGAGTAATGAGTGTGCGAGCTGTGATCAATTACAGCTTGTAATCACAGGCGCCCATCTTGTTTATAGGGTATCACAGTATTGTATCGCACACAATGTTTAATGTATAGTGTTAGGAGATCTTTACATTTGTACTATTTTAGGGTATCTACGTCAGCGATTTAGGTGCTCCAAAAATGTGGTAAATTAAAGTTCGAGTGTATAGGATTTACAATTCAGTATTTGAAAGGGCTTATTGACTAGTAAATGACAATACAAAACGATATGCGAGTAGTACAAATAATATCCATATTTACACACATACATCGATTCCAGTGGCCTGAGTCATGAAAGTTGTTTAAATTTAAGTAGTTTTGTGTTATTTTTAACTTTACGATTTTAAGTTTAAAGTTGAAAATAAAACAGAAAGTTAAATAACGTTTACGAATAAGGCCGCAGATCGATAAGTTCAAGAGGCAATTTTTTTCGGATCATTGATTAGATGACGCTTCTTTATTACCTCTAAGAAAGAAAGTTTCAACTCTCTTCTGTCATTTTTTATTTAATGGACACCATTTACAAGGCACAGAGTAGCCTATAACAATCGAACGAATTATACAAATGGTTCAAACTCATTAATTTCATTCTTGGAATTTCGATTGGTTTGAAAAAATAGACAACAAACTAATCTCTTATAGGCCAAGTTGATTTTAATAACAATCAGATGGGACCAGGATTTGAATGTTACAACTCACAAACAGTGACAGAGTACTATCTATTTTTTTCTCTCATACATTTATAACTAAAAATGCTTTCACAGAACTAAATATATACACAAAAGTTCTACCTGCCAATCCTTCAACAATATAAACAAAAAATATCGCGTGTCGAAACATATAAGAACAAAACAATCCTCTATTATGTAACAGTCCTAATTCAGGCCAGTTGGTGGAACATAGGCACGCCTCGACTCAATTGCTGATACGAGTATCCACTAGCTTATAGTAGATTACTTTGTATGTGATAAATTCAGTACGCACGTGTTAATGGGACTTAGGCGGTGTTTAGGAAAGATGGCCACTGATATGTATCAACTTAACGCTTTACGAAGAGATGATACCGCTTTCTGATAATAAAATTTATGGCAAAGAAGTATTTTTAAGAAAATAGAGATGGCAATTTTAGTTTTTACTAGCTTTTGCACGTGACTAAACCTGCGTGTGTGTCGGATATCGCGGTAAATACTAATAACTAGTAGCCTATGTTCTTCTTCAAGAATCACCGTATCTATTGGATTGAATATATAAATTGCATTAAATTCAACTCATCGGTTTAGGCGTTAAAGCGTAACAGACAGACAGAGTTACTTTTAAATTTATAATATTAGTATGGATGGTACAGAAGGGCCAAAGTGTAAATAGATCACTTGAGCGTATGTGAGTACCGCGGCCAATTGACACCTGCAACCTAAGAGTGACAAGTGCATTTTCGTCCATTTACTCCACTCAGAAAGAGCGGAGAGATTGAGCTCTTGTTACTTTACTAAGAACAGGCTTACACCGATTTTTTTAACCATGGTCTCACTCCGGTCCTTTTGTGGTGAAATAATAGTATGAATTTCTGATGATGATTTTAAGATAAGTTATATAAAATCGAATATCAAATTGTTTTACGTATAGAAAGCTATTTCGTATCGTTATATCAAAACACATTGCATTCATACGTATCATTTATAACAATAATAATACTTAATTTCGAACAAAATATACATAGCTATTATACATTAAGAGATAGAGAAAAAAATACAAATACAAAATAAAAGGAATCACAAACAAAAGGAAAAGGATAGATACCAAATACATAATGTAATATACACAAATGAAAGCTGAGGAATAAAACTGCCATTTGTTATCAGTATTTCTACATACAAGACGTAATATTCCTATTTGACAGACTTCTAAATTGCTTTGCTAAATTCTATTCTTACAATTAATTCTGGATATGAAATGAACTATCCGATTTATCGACTGCCTCGTTGGTATAGTGGTTGCCGTCTGCAACTACTGATCATCAAGTCTCGAATTCCAGACCTAAGGATCAGCAGTAAGAACAACATCATCATCATTTAGGTGGATGATACAGAATTCAATGTTATAAAATTAATTTTGTGATTAATACAAAATGTCAAAACAAAAATGTGTGTACGTATAAAAATCTGCAATTTTCTAGAGGCATGCACAAATTTTCCTAGCAAACTAACATTACTTGGTATGTTTGCTGGATAGGTTTTGGCGGGTGTCAATATAAATAAAAATGAAATTACAATACTTACTAAACTAATTATAACAACTGCAGTATCTGATTCGAAACTAGAAAAACAATCCCTACTTTTTCTTTTGTCCGGAAATCCTCTCGGATACCATTGTTTGGTGGAACGTCGGACTGGATCGACTCAAATCGCACGCTGCCTCGGGTACCAGGAGCCGGGGATCCAGGTCCACCTTCGAAATGATATCCCTGGAATTCCGACATACCACCGGCCTCCTACGGTTCGATAAACAATATTAAATATTAAAATTTAGACATTAAATTCCGTAATAACTTATTTTTTTCTGGTAATTAATATTTACGTGTACTATTCTTAACTTGTTGAAAGTGTTTAGTGCATAAGCACTAAACATTCAAGCTATTCAATACAAATACTATACGTAAGCTATCAATTCGTAGGTTCTCTACCGAACGTATCTGTGCTATATATAGCTTTAGCTGACAAATGGCAGGCCCGATCTGATATATTGATGTGTTGATATGCGCTGCCGAGGGGACGATTTTCGACTTCATTGACATAAATCCCGTTTTAAAGAATATATAGAGTATTATAGGAAAACAGACTGCTAGTATTTGTATGGCCTTTATTGTTTTCCTAGAGGGTGCTTTTACAAGGGTGTGTAGGAATATATATTAATAGATATTATTGTGAAGTGAGATAAGCTGCTGACATATCAGGGGTTGTGGACTTACATTATTATGTTGACGGTGCAATAACTAACAAATATTTAAAAAAAACTTCCATCTTACTATGAATATCGATTTGTGGTTAGAAAGATTGATGAAAAAGAGAAACGAGAACTAAAATTGGTGTGATTAGGTACATTTAAAAAAAGAAAACATCAAAAATATTGCCTTTAGACAAAAATCTTATGTCTAATAATTGCAATTTATTCATTGTTAACAGATTTGTCTTTAATCTTTAACGTTTTCACTACATTAAGTATTCTAACAATCTACACTGAAAAAACTATTTACAATTTGATAATAGATAAATCTTCTGTTCGAAACTTGAGCTACATATATAAACTATTTAATTTTAATCACAAGATATATTTTTTAAGATTTAAATAAATAACATCCAAAAAAAAGAATTAATTTAAATATATTAAAACTTCACTACACTAAAAAGTCAAAAATGTACGTAGTTTTTGTACTGAGACTCCTACATTTTATACATTTGCATGCAATATTTACTCATGAATATCGTGCCAGCATACCAATTACCATTTAAAGTTAACCTTTATTTGCATCACCGGCAAATTCTTTTTACGTTCGAACGAAAATGGTTTTAACGAAACAAAATTCTACTTTATTGGTACGTTAAAGATAAATTATTATTTATGATGTCAACATTGGCAGCAGTATTTGGATTAACTGATTGGATAATAATTTGATTCGATTCAGTTCATCATGTTCTTTAGATCTGAAATGCTATTTAGTGTTCAAGATTACAAATTTAATGCATTTATTATATTAATTTTATTAATTGTTGACTATTTTGTTATACACATAAGAATACTTTTTCTACTTATTTATGTTACTGAATGTGTGTTCCGAAATAATGTTACGTCTATTCTTGCGAAAACAGTGAATATATATAATTGTGAGTTAAAAAGTTAAGGTATTGCTAAACGCTTACGAAACCCTGTATATATAAAAGCTTACGTATTTAAATGAGTAGTAATTAACAAAATCAGCTAGAATTATAGCATAGTTGATAAATATATATATATATGTCTTTTAGGATGATAAAGCTACTCAGACGCGAAGTGATTTGTGCTTTACTGTTTTAAAATTTTGAGTTAGCCATTCCATTACATAAATGTTGGCACAATTATCGCAGTTGACTTTAGTCGAAGCATTCTAAATCCCATATTTGATATAAATCGTTTGTTTTTTTAACCAAATATTTAAATTTTGAATTAGCCATTACATTACATACATATTGGCACGATTATTGGACTTGACTTTAGTCAAAGCATTCTAAATCCCATATTTAATACAAATCGTTTGTTTGTTTAACCAAATATTTAAATCAAAACGCCTAAACATGAAGGACGAAGAGGCAATCAGCTTACCAATCAGTACAAATCAACATGGATTTATACAAAAATTTAATTAACAAACCGCAAGGGGTAATCCTAAAAAGGTTTACTGTGCAACTCACGTTTTTATTTTTTACGACACATCAAAAGAAAGTGATATCACGTAATTTTATGGTAATGGAGGGGTGTCCCACAAACCCACGTATATAGGCTTTTAAATTTACGGTGTAAGCCTTGTGATGAGGCGAGTGTTTTATGGCTGGCAACATTCAAAGTCATACGCAACTTATAATATTATTTAAGATAAGTCCTATGGCGTGAAACTTCGCGAATACTTCAGAAACTTCTGAGTCATACAGGCATAAACTTCTACAAAAGAATTCCAAATTTTAAACTTACAGATGATTTTCTATAGCCTTGTGAGAAATTCTACATTCTTAGAGCCGAATAATATTTTGTAAACTTTCAAAGTCGATGAGCAGGCACAGAGCTTGAAAGCATCACATTCATCGGAACATATTAAAATCTTCGGATGAAAATTTGAATAGCAAGTTCTTAAATTGAAAGGAATATTCTTAAGTATTCGGATCACGCTTTAGCTTTAAGGCTTAAGTATTCGATTTTATACTACAAGTCTGGCGCAAGACCTTCGAAAAAAGAAAGAATTGTTCGGTTTTTTTTTTTTATATAATTGATTTTGTAATCTGCTTTTAAGTAACAGTTTGTTTACAGATTTCACTTTTATAATTAAAACAAAACAGTAAATATTTTTAATCATAAGTTACTGAATTAATTAATAATTTACAAGAGCCATCATTCTGTTTCTGAAGTTCGTAATACGGTGACTCATTTAAATGAAAATGCAAGATATTAGCACCTCATCTGCTACATTGAATGAAATTACATCAGAAATACGTCTTGAAACATTCTTAAAACATTAGCCTTATTCCGCAAAATCAGAAAAATATAATGACTGAAAAAAGTCTTCCATCTTAAACCATTGCAGAATAATTTATACTTCATGTCGGGTTCGAGGGATCTTATAACGTTATTTTTTAATAAGTTTCATGCAAATCAGGCTCTGGAGACTTAATATAGGTCTGATCACGGTCCCGGATCAAATTGAAAAGATTCTGTGCAATGTCAAGTGTGGTCCCACTTGACGAAGGTACTACTTTCAGCCTCTTACGATCTTTAATACTGGCAGCTGACAAACCGCATTCTATATTGGAAATCTTTTTGAACTCGAAAAGGTTATGTCAAATTTTGAATTCGTTTAACTCTTTCCTGACTATATTTTTGTCCCCGACAGCTTATAGCAAAAGATTAAGTCACCTTTACAAATACTTTTTATGGTCTATATCTAAAATTACAGTCAGAATAATATTACAGACGATGAGTGATCTGTCATATGTAAGCAAGTCTGTAATGTAACTACAGAAGTTACTTAAAGTTCTAGATGTAGGTCAACGGTATTCATTATTCATTTATTTCTTTTTAATAAAATTTTCAACAAAAGCGAAAAACTCTTTAAAAAGGCAACAAACGACCTTATTCTGATTGCTATCGTTAGCTTCGGTAACGAGGCAGACGATTGATCTCGGGGTGACAGCGATACTTCTGATAAGCTTTATCCATCCTACGATAGTATCGTCAATTCAATTAACCTAATGATGTCTGGCCCCTCGCTGAATAGAGCTACGTTTCTAGTTCCAATACTTCCTTAATAGGTATCGGTTGATACATATCCGATCGCTTCTGATCAATCGCGTGTTGATTTAACGAAATTTACTGAGTATCCGATTGGTTTGTTAGGAACATAAAATATTTTGGTTGTAGTAAATCTTCACGGTTGTGCAATTTCCCTTGTTTATTTCATTTCTTTTGTTTTGTGATTGTCTCAATGATTTAAGAAGCGGTGCCCTAATGGTCTAATATTGATTTCAATGGCCAGTGTCTAGAGTTTATAATATAAAAATAAGGGACTTTAAAACATTTAAAAAAAATCTTAGAAACTACTAAATGTAAATATTTTCAGCCTGAATATTTCATCCAGGATTTTAGTATTGTTTGGTACTACGTAATACATGTAGTTAATTATTATAAAAGGAAGTGATCATATGATACTTAATAACAATACAATCAAGTAAAATGCATACTTTTATATCTCCCTAAATGTTTTCATAAGCTGCTGTCTGTAATACTATTAAGTATTTTCTAAAATACAGTGAACAAGCGTAACCGAGGTAAGGAACCCTTTGTATAATTCATAACTCAAATGGTAAGACGTTTTATAGCCTACAGCGTATTATTTGAGCGTCGGCGGTGTATCGACAACAGTCTGTGAGATCCTCAACCGAATATTATCTCCGGACAAACATTGACTTAGATAAAAACTCTTCTGAGGTTTATTTACAGGTTAACAAAATTACAATCAAGTGTTAGGAAATTTTGTTGATATGTTGACCATCCTCTTGTTGGGAGGGTCACCCATTATAATTTAAATTTGAAAGTAACATGGTCGTAACAAGTTTAGTACTATTGAACCGAAGTTCTCACACATGTCAAAGGTAACTCTGAGTGATTATTCAGTGTCCCAAAGAGGAAGCATAATATTTTTCTTTCTCTATATTTATAACGAATCACTAATAACTGCTATACGGAATCGGACAGTTATTGTAATCGTGTTTAAACTTAATGTATTTTATAGGATTCATAACTTTACCTTTTTTACCTTTTTAACCAACTTTGAAACCAAGAGTGTATTTCTAATTTAATACAGCATAGTACTAGCTAACTGATATAAATACAGGTATACTTTGTTTTTGAAAATACATACATACTATACATAGAAAACAATCAAACTCCAAAATAAATATTTACAGATCATAAAAACATTTGGCCCGATCCGGGAATCGAACCCGAGACCTCAAGCGCAGCACTTACATTCGGTACCACTTCGCTACCGAGGCAGTCAAAATAAACAGTGGTCGCACGACCACTGTTTAGCTATCGAAATTGATCCTGTTCTTTCTGTGTCTTTCTTTTTTTGGATTATTGCATTCAGTCAGAGTGGAATCATTGTCACCATGGGTAGCTTATTACAGATAAACATTGCTTCTCCGTTTACAAAATTTTCGTTAAACAGGGTACAAAGTTTCTGTTTCTCACATTAATTTAAAGATATGATGCCTTATTACAATTGATCATATGTGTGTAATGCATTAACATCGGTGAAGTTAACTATATGTCGATCTTTTGGTTAACCAACTTATAATATGTTAGTTAATTTATTTGGCAGTGTGTCACTCTTAAATAGACAATATTCCGGACAGAGTGCAAGCCTTGCAATTTTCACAAAATTGTATAATTCCAGTTTGTTTTATAGGCCGTAATGAACGGTAGGTCACGCCTTAGCCCATTTAACTGACTAGTAATATTAAAATTTTACATCTTTATTTATAAAGACCGTTTACACTAATAATGAAACGCTACTAATCATAAATAGGTGACTTTAACAGAAAGATTGCCCATTGCCAGGCGCCAAAATGTGGGCTAGTTGGATTGCTACCAGTTAGACTTAGTCCGAACCATACTTGGTCAGAAGGTGGTGTATATCAAATCAATGTTCACCAACTCTGGGCAAACTACATTTTTTTTGGTGTCGGAGTCTGGGCCCTGAGCCGAGCCAAAGTTAATTTTCTCTGCCTGATGGAAAGCATGAGTAGAATCCAAGAGTGGTGGCCACCATAATCATTGCAAATTTGCAATGCAACATGGTGAACCACAATATGGCGGCCTATTAAGATGCTTCTGCATCATTGGGCCTCCAGTTTCACGCTAACCAATGAAACACGAAAGCACAAATGCTGTCGTTTTAGGTTAGTCTTCTGTGAGAGAGTAGTACTAAAACGGTCGAGCCGATATGATCGTGCTATAATCAGCCCGACTCTACAACTTTCGAAGAGTTATGAAGGACCAGTACGCTCCGCTTCACTGTGCCCTCCACTGACTGTAGGGTTATACGAAAGGCCTTCGAACCGCCCAAGAAAGACGACCACAGTAGTGGGTAAACCTCCGTTGACGGCGTTTGTCTCTCGCTTAGCCCGGCAGTCGCTGCCCAGGGTGCCACGCCTCGCACCCCATACATGATTATTATTCCGCTTTTAGCTGTGGCACATATTGGAAGCAACAAATAGACTATATTATAGATTAGATAGATATATATTTAAAACGTGTGAAAATTTCACTCAATCTGTACAAAACTTTTTGAGTTTTTGATACTTCGCAAAGAAATAAAATGTCAAGAACACCGTTTACATCGTACTCATTTAGGCATCACATTAAACCTAATTTTATCACATAACAGACAGGTTTAATTTAAATAATTACAAAATAAAAAAAAGTGTGAAATACTCTTAAATATTTTATTTGCCTGATCACCGTTACATCTTAATTGCATTCCTTTTATTTCATCTTTATCGTCCGCTTTTAATTAACAAGTTCATTAGTTATTCAGAATTTAAAATAATTACATTTTCTCTTTGATAACAAATCTGTTTTCCCAATTTCGGAACGACACAAACGTTTCTGCATTGATTATATTTTATAATTGACATCGCTACGGCCAATCCGATTTGTATTACTTTAAATTTCAGGACTATCTAAGAATACCATCTAATAATTTATTATATATTTTGACCAAACTTTGCACACAGTTTTAGAGATAGTTGATGTATATTTTAAACAGTAGAGTTCTACTTCACATAAGAGAAATATAAAAAGGAAACAAACAGATTCAAAATAAAAAACGATAACATACAAGTAATTTCATAGAACACAAAACAGTTCCCATAAATAAAAAAAAATCGTTCAGCGCAGAACAAAATAAAAAGTAATAAAGTAAAATGCTGTCTTTCTACAATTCAGTTTAAAGCCGAACAAATTCCACAATAAATGTACAAAATTCATCATCTTCCTGGTCTTTATTATTCCCAAGACTTGGGGTCAGCTACTAGTTTAACCGGTTTTACCTGAAAATTTATTTTTACACGAAGCGACTGACATTGGTCCCGCAATCGCAACCCTGAGGGTGAACTATTTCGAAGGTTGAACTAGTTATGACTATATTTGAGGGCACTGACTTCCTAATAACAATTACCATAGATGTTCATGACAACCAGGACCGACGGCTTAACGTGCTCTCCGAGGCACGGCACGATAAACACCACCATCTTCCATACTCCGGGCTGCTATTACGAATTTCTTGTAAGAAAAACCCAACAGCAGTCCGACCGGGGAATCGAACCCAAGACCTCTTGATTTGCAGTCGCTTACGTTAACCACTAAACCAATACAAATGTACAAAATTTATAAAAAAAAAATTGACTCAGTAATTGAGTTTAGGAGCTAACTAGCTAGCTAGGTCTAACGTGATTTTATTTTTTGAATTTGGTTAGAGAGAGGTGAAACATATGTATGGCATTGTTGTAATCGCAAGTATTAAAATGATAATGTTAAACGAATGGCAGGATCTTAACATAAACGAACTCTTACTATAATAAGATTTAACACAGGGGAGTCAATTCACTATTTTTCACTGAGTGCATAAAGCTTAAAGGTACTTCCCCTATTTATTTTTGAGGTCCTCCCAGAAACTTGAGAACATAAGTGCATTGCCATCCTTATAGTCCTATGGATACCACCTGTAGTCTTCAGTTTAAGGCCATTATTTATGATGTTAGCTACTTACTCGAGTGCTGGTTTAGTATTTACTACATAAAAAAATGATATTTATTCTATGATACTACTGATATTCTGAATATATATACAAAACTACTTCATCTCCTTATAATGTATTTTAGCTACAAACGCAAGGCTCTGCTTTTACCGCAAAGCATTTCTTTTATGAGCTTTTATTTCACAATATCTGCGCTAAAATAGACAGACGAATATTACAAAAAAAGTGAGTGCAGGCCGAAATCATTAGTTGAACCTGTCTACCCTCAGTGGGTCCCTCCGTTGGGACGTGGAACGTGATAAAGCCCCTCTATGCTGAATGGTATGTTGTGTGGCTAGTAAATTATTGAGTTGTATGAAGACCCTGACTAGTTGCTTTCTACTGGGTTGATTTTTGTCCCAGAGAATTTGTTCCTTCTTTTTGGAAATTAGAAATGAAATACAGTCAGTATTTAGTTCAGTATACGAACAAAATAAAAACAATTCCAAAGTACATATTCCCTATTCTCGTGAAGTTATTAGATATACACTTTTGGAATTTAAAATAACTTATGCAGGTCAAGATCTAATACAAAAGTGAATCGTTTTTTTTCGAATTATTTTATTTCATTTTAATGATTAACGCTAGCTTTATGGCCATACGCAATAGATCGATTAAATATTGGCTCCAATGTAGGTAGACAATTGGATAAATATTGTTAGACTTTTTTTTATTTAGTAAAATAGAGTACTAATAAAAATATGTGGTGAGTAAGATTTCCAATAATTTTAAAAACATTACACGTTTTAAATCTTGTTGGGTTTATCTGACAGATGGTTTGACACAATCTATATAAAAGACATGTCAAATTATCTGTTAGATGAGCTATCCACAACTCATTTTTAACCGTTGAAATAAGTTTAAGGTTTTTTATTTGTTTGATTGCACACGGGGACGTTAATCTCACAAATTGTAGACTCGAATTTAAATTTCCTTTTAGTATTAGGACACACACTTTAGTACGTTGTCGTGGTATAATTATGTCCTTAATAAGAGCAGAAAGAGCTACAGCAAATTGCTGAATATGAAATTATTAATAATATGACGTTATAGATGTGATGTGATCCGTCAAAATCAAACGATAAGCCTCCCCTCAGCATATTTGATGGCATGTATACAAGTACATGTTTTAATAACTAACTGTTACACATATCTATCTTATCGTCAGTATGATATTTTTATTACACAACTGCGTATTACATAGAAAACATCTGGTTAATTTTTCCACATTAAATGGTTGGGAAATTCTGAACGTCATTTATTTAAGAAGTAAGTTGTAGGCACCACCTTTTGAGTGGGGATTATTTTGTATCACGTTAATATTATATTTAGATATAACTGGATCTACCTTAGTACGCTTTCTGTGTTTGTGTGTTTTCGTCACGCACATTGTACTTGTCGAAAATTCTGTTTGACGTGTGTTGAATTTTGAGTCAAATTTGAGCTTGATCAAACCTTTTTGAGCTTTTGAAGCATAATTTTATAAGCTAACAATCGAAAGTAATCCTGTCTGACAGTCTGTCTATTGCGTTTTTAAGGCAGTATCGATTTCAATGAATTTTGTCATGGAGACACTAAGACTCTTAACGAATGATATACGCTACTCTTTACCGCGATAATCGACATACTCGCGAGCATAGCCAAATTTAGTAACTCAAATAAATAGACAATAAAATTTTAAAAAAATCGGCTTCAAGAACTGAACCAAATTGAAATGACATCCCGGGAAGCACCAGCTTTCAAATAAAAAAGAATCATCAAAATCGGTCACCCAGTCGAAACTTCTGAGGGAACAAACATAAAAAAGTACAGTCGAAATGAGAACCTCCTCCTAATTTGAAGTCAGATAAAAATTACTTCTAATAGTAGTAATAAAATATCAGATCCGTTTAGCACAATCCAGAAGTAATTTAAAGAAATAAAAATAAACACCCTGACAGTATCTGCCATGTTATTATTGCACTTGTCCCCTCACATTGTATTGTATACATTATGTTCAAACATGTCAACGCGATGCGTGATCTCAATCGGTACCAAATAGTGCCAATACAGTTCTGAGTACCACACGGGGTATTAAATACTTTATAGAGGGTGAATATGCTGCTGGTTTAATATTCAGATTATAATCTAAGCTTATTACTTTTCAATATATTTCAATATTGGACCAGTGGAGATATAATACCAATTTCAATATAAAAATCATATTATGTTTATTGATTAATTTGACATAGATACTGTTTAGTCGAACACAGGGAAGCCAAAATGCAAGGTTATGTTTTGATCTGTCTATGGATGTTCATATGTTCCAACTGAACGTGAACCGATTATAATAAATGAGGTGTCAATAGGAGTGAATAAAATTGTAAGAATGGCCTGAGTGACATAGTATATGCTGTATCCATTTTCTTTTAAGCTCTTAAGTAGTGAGACTATAGTATATTAAACTTTTTTTTGTTTAATCCATTGATATTTAAAGACACTGATTTTTGCCCCAGTTTTTTTTCGGCGTAATTTTTATCACATAATTTTTTTATTTTTGTAATGTATGCAGAATTTTTAATGGAATAATAGAATATTTTGATCACAAAGTGTTAAACCAAACTTAATTATATCTATTACTTAAATTTTACTAAAAGAAACTGTCCCCTTCTACAATAAAGTTTTAATTATAACAGTATATAAAACCTCTGCTTCAGTTATTAGACCTCCTTAAGTTGTGTTTTTATATATAGTACTGGAAATTAAAAAAATATCAATAATGTACTAAATATTAGTTATCAACCGTGGAAAGCCACGCTTCGGCACGAATGTGCCAGCTCAACCGGAATGATACCATGACCTCACAGAAAACCGGTGTGAAACAGCGCTAGCGCTGTGTTACAGTGAGCGAGGATATCGGAGGCCCATACCCAACCCCTCTCTCCCAAACCCTGCCCCTCTCCCCCTCCCCATGCCCTCATCCCCCTCCCTCAGAGGCAGGCAACGTACTTGTGACGCCTCTGGTGTTGCGGTTGTCCATGGGCGGCGGTAATCGCTTACCATCAGGCGGTACGTTTGCTCGTTTGCCCACTATTACATTAAAAAAAACAGTTTTTAACACTCCATTTCTGCACATGGACTCTCCTTGTAAATGAGATTTAGGTTTGCTACACACACTGAAAATGATAGAAGTTAACTAAAATATATTTTACACCCCCGTTATATTATGTTATTGAGTATGATCATCATAAAATATACATAAATTAAGCCAACCAATCAATAGCAAATTTCAAATATCAAAAGACAATACCGCATCAGCATATATGAAAAATTCATAAGCAATAAGCAATTTATTCAAATCGATACATGTTATTAAAGAACACCGATGAATCGAATCATGTACCGATTTATAACATCTCTAAAATAAATCAGTTCAACGAGGGCGTAAAAAATCAGCCGGTCGTTTAATATTTACCAATTGTTTTCAGCTAAAAATGAAATATGGCCATACCATAAACAACGACCATTTTATTGTGAACTGTGGCCTCCTGAATGTGGTTATTAAGTCCCCTTATGTGAAACTATTTTGGATATTTGGAGAAGAGCGTTACCGATCTCAATAAAATGGTGTTTGTCTACATTAGTAGCTGTTAAAATTCCTTAGTGATGCTTCATTAGAAAACGCTCGAAGGTTTTAAATGTAATGAATGTATGGCTAAGCGTAATGATTAATTGACAGTTTATTTTAAACTTTATCGTCATTGGTTACGGCTCAAATTTTGTGTTTATGTTACTTTAAAATGTCTAGTCCCTCATCAATGAATTCTGGACAGGTTTTAATTATTGATTGTAATGATGTTTACACTATGTACCTTTAAACAAATACAAATATTAAGTGCAAGTAATGGACGTCCTTACAATACCTAGATCACCAGAAAAAAATATTTTTAAATATATTTATAAAAGTTTCATTTCTATCTGTATTGTTTAGGGCGTCATTCGAGAGCTACACTGACTGGCTGACACTACACTAAGGGTCTAAAATCACATCATGTGATTGTAGGAATTTAATTTCAGAATGTATCACAAAAAATATATATGACTAAGTCTGAATAAGAATAAGAAATATCACAACATAAAAACTAGTTAAGATTCAAACGAAAGGTTGGGAAAAAAATCGCTTACAAACTACAGATTGCTTTTTTATTATACCGAAGGTGAGAGGTTCAGTTATATGCAAGTTTAGATAAAATATCTTAACATCTTCGGTGGCGCAGTGGTAGCGTATGCGACTGCTGTGCTCGTGGGTTCGATTCCCGGGTCGGGCCAAATGCTTTTTATGATCTGCAAATATTTGTTTCGGAGTTTGGATGTTTTTTATGTGTAATGTGTGTGTATTTACAAAAAAACTGTATATATATTTATATCAATTGTCTATGCCCATAACACAAGGTCTGCTTAGCTTGAGACTAGATAGCATTGTGTGTTAGATATCCGAAATATTTAGTTAAAAACTCGGTTACTCAACATTGTTTTATAATTCTATTACTTTTGAGGTTTCATTCGTATTGTATAATTGTACCGAACATACAAACGTACAGTTACAACTTTCTCGATACAGTTAAAAAAAAAAAAGAAAATTTTACTCGTATAGAAACATTATAAATTGCATTGTACCTGTGTGGAAACGAGAGAGGCTATGAATTAATAGAGATGGCACTATTTTAAATTTATTTTGATTAAGATGCCCGCATAGGAAAGGATTGGGGACATTATATAACGGGTTGTTATAGATTAAATAAAATGAACTCTTCTCTTCGAAGTTATTTAGCATCGTATTATATTACATCTTTATATATATTTTATTAAAAAAATGAATTCTAGTCAGCAGTAATAAAACAATTACGTTCTTAATTATCTACATGAAAGTATGTTCACTGTCGAATATAAGTATCTTTTTTATATACTCTTAAAATTTAAAGTCATGTGTACTGTTCCACATGTTGAAGAAAAGTACAATTAGTCCAATTTAGTGTAGATAGCTTCACCAAGTACCATCAATTAGTAGTATTAGCCGAAAAAGGAATAAATTTGCCGTCGGTAGCAGGAATGTCGTTTGGTGGTGGGAATGCGTCTGTATAAGCGCGTGCACCGATCATTCGGGATGACTCCGCTGCGGTATCGACTTGTTAAGGGAAACCTCTGCTCGTCTGAATGGTCAAACTGTCTTTTTCTGCCTGATTTGTATTTTAATTAAAACGTTTGTTAATTCGGTTTAGATTTTGTAATTATTTGTAAAATTAGTTCGGTGTGATTTGTATTATTTTTTTATTATTTCCATTTCTGGTTTCCTAAAAGTAGTATATTTATTTTATTATATTTATAGTAAGGAATTTAAGTGCGGTTTCATTTGCATTAATCAAAGTGTAAACAGGTCCTGAGCTGTGAACAGCTAACTAATTTCCGTAGCGAGTTTAGAAAATCCTAACCATTTACCACTTCTGTAGTAACAAAACCGCCGGCTCTGTACCGGATTATTTCTACACAAAACATACACACGCTTCGTATTTTCCTTTATACTTTTAAACCGCTAAAATATTGTTTCTGGCTGCTGCGATACAGCTGACTCAGTATTACTCGAGCGGCCGCGTCATAAAATCATGCATCTCTAAAGAATTTTGATATTGGAAACGGCAATGAGTAATTATTTTATGATATTGCTTTGGAATCTTTCTAATTCTAAAACTATCATATGTTTGTGTAGTGATCATAATATTGAAAAAAAAAAACAGCAGTAAACATTTCATCTATACTCATTATAAATTCGAAAAACTTATTCTTTCTTATTCCTATGAAAAAAATGAAAATAAAGAACTGTCTGTAATTTCAATAAAATTCAGAATGGAAATGCTTTGATTCCTGAGGAAGAACGTAGACTCTACCATAATAACCGACATACATGTAACTCTGTCACCGATGCCACTATAATCAACGGCCTATAACAGTTCATTACTGGAATTAAAATATAACAGGCTTCTCCTGGGATAGAAGGTTTTGACCTGCTATACTGCGATGGCCCAATGTTTTGTACCGAAATTTTCTCTTATTATTTGTATTACGTAGTTTTTTAGGTTCCGTACCTCAAAAAAATTTAACCATTATAGGATCACTTTGTCGTCAGTCTCTCTGTCAAGACTCTTTTTCACATAAACGCGTGGAGGTACCAAGTTAAAATTCATATTAAATACTTAGGTTTACTGTCCTTTGGAGCTGTGAAAAAATCAAGCTTTTAAACCAACGCAATAAAAAGATACAGATACTGCAGATTTTCGACACTCGCTAGGGAACCAAAACCTACAAGGTTCTCCCCGTGAACTTAAAATTTTGAAATTTGGTACAGAGAAACATTTTATAGCACAGATGTAGGTAAAATTGCGAAAAGCATAAAATTTTAGTAATGTCACTTAATATATTTATTTATTAACTTTATGTACATCGGCGGACTACATAGACAACGGACAAGATAAGGTGTTGATTAGATAGTTCTGCCAGTTCATTGAGAAGAAGATCATACACTTCGTGTTGAATGTAAAACAGTATTGGAGTTCCTGATTTGTATCCTGATAGTGAATATACCCACGGGTTTGTATAAAACCCTCGATGCACGAGTCCGACTCGCACTTAGCCGGTTTTATTTTTTCCCGGAGATACCTGCGCGACAAATACATGTTGACACACCGTATTCTTAATCTGTTACTACACGGTACAAAACGTATAAATATTTGTTAAAGTATTATATTATTAGATAAAATAAGTTATGTTCCTCAGAAAAAGGTCTCACCAAAGTTGCCTAGAAGCTTTACTTTTATAAATACCTACGGGCCAATATTTCGTCGAACATTTTCTCGTGTGAACTATCTACAGCAAGGCTTGTCACTGAGGCCACAACACGCACTAGTGTTGTAAATGCTGGTCGGTTACTGGCTAGACAGTGCCTCTTGGGATTCCCAATTTGTATACACTTGTATTTGATATTTGGAACTTGTATTGCAAAAAATATTGGCTAGATAACTCATGAAAGTATTGATGGTATTAAAACTTATTTGAAAAGCTCTATTTATTTATTATTATAAGTAAATTTTGTTAATATTGATCTTACATAAACAAGTTTTTCTTAGGTTAAGTTAGTTAAGTGTAAGTTCGTATAGTATAAGAAACATTGATCATTTGTGTATTTTTAAACGTTTAGGGACGAAATGGTTGGCTTTTAACTATTCTTATTCCATTTTCTCTACTGTATTTCGAAGATTGCCACTACTGCTTGGTCAGTATTACTTTTTATTAATAACTTATTTTGCGGTCAATGTGTCTTGTCTACTACCTATTCTAATTGCTATTTTTAGTATTATTGTGTAACATAACTTAAATAATGTAGACTAAAAAAATATATGGTAATATTTTAGAGAAAAATACTACTTCTCCATACATTTTCAACATCGATGTTAACGAAAACCGCTGATTAACTAAAGTAACGTATGGAAGCAAACGACAACATCGTCGTTTGTGTATACTGTAAACACTTCTGCACTATGTAAAGAATATGAATATTATTTTTTCTTTATTCTTTTTCAATAATATTTTTAATCCAGCCTACATTTTAAGTAAAATACTTCAATGCATAAAAGCAGCGATATTTGTCTGTTTATATATGTGAACTAGCCAAAGTGACTCTTCAATAGGGGTCACCACACTCATTGTGAATGCAGACAATGTAACAATGCAGCATGGTGACCCACACTATGGCGGCCCATACTATTAAGATGTTTCTGGATCATTGGGCCTCCGGTCTTGCACTCTCTCACTCACTCAGTTGGTAACTTTAATTTGATTTTGTTGATCCTTAAATTTCTTTAGGAATATATTACTAATAGGCATGTATGATTCGGTCAAAACAAAAGTATAGTTGAAATAACTAACCGAGTTTTGTTGTTTTTTATATTGTTTTTTATTATTCATTTCATCAGAATGTATAAAGCTGGAACAACATTAGAATAATAAGAGAGAGAAGTAACATAAATTTTGAAATGTCATGTAAATATAATGCCAATAACCAGTTCTTAGCAAGTCTTTCAAATGATATCAAAGTATCTGGTGTTACTACAATAGTGTTATAAAGTGTTTAAAACGATAATGAGATGCTAAAATAGGCGATACTGATCTTGATGAATTGAGTAAACAATGGGCTTACAACAGCAGCGGCTGGTACGTACATAAATACAACTGTTTTCTCTATAATTTAATTAAATACGTAGAGAGAAAACATTTAGATAGCTGGAAAGAATGCCAAGATTCTAAAAATAATACAACACAATTAGAAATGATAACATTATTAATTTTTCTTATGTTGGTGTTCATCCTTTCAGAAAAGTTGAATGTTTTTTCTTATCCAAGCTGTCTTAAAATCCAAACCGCAATCACAGATTTTAAATAGATTTTCACAGAGAGGTTTTAAGTAATTAAATTAGTATACTTTACTATTTACTATGAGATCTACGCAAAGATATCATTGCCTGTACAAAGAAAAAGCCAGTTGCCTAGTCACGGAAGGCGCCAATCAGTCAAAAATAAACAAGTGCTTGGATCCCACGAAAGTCTCATATGGTTTAAAGAATAATAATTAGTATTAATTTATTGTAGATATGAGATTCCCGGGAGATAAAGCAGGTAAAGAAACAATGGATATTAAATTGATGTATACTTATATTATATCTATGAAAGTAACTCTGTCCTCTGTTACTCTTTCTTTGTGTAAGTAATGAAATTTGCCCGAGAGATACTTTGATTCTTGACAAAGGCTATTATGTATAGTCACTCTTTACCGCGATGTATAAGGTTATCATACATATAATGAATCAAAAGTCAGATGAATGAATTACCACTAACAGTAAGATTCTAAAATATTGTCCTCTTGATTCTTTCACTCGATTTGAAGTATTTACTCAACCCAGTATTTCATAATAAAACAACAATAAAACAGTTCTATGCTGTTAATCAATAGCGGTTTTAATTTGAAACACTGCTTTAAATTTATGGAGGAATTGCCCACAGTATTATCTATAATAAAATTATTAACAGGATTATTCACACGTAATATTTGCATGCGATTAAATTAGAGGTGCTTTAATCATTTATGTTATGGCAAAATTATTTCCATTGTAATGTATTTCGATTTTATTTTTAATTTATAAAATTTGGGTCAAAGTATAACACGACTAACATAAATATTAATGGCCCATAGACTTAATGTAAAAACTTTAGTAACCAAATATTTTCAACTAAACAAGATGACCACGGTTCAAATACTACTACTCATTTATTCATAGAATTTTGTTCTGATGTGTTATTTACAAGCAGTGGATATAAACGAATTTTGTATATTGGAAAAAATTCTTAGATGATGTGGGTACTTGGAACTTCAGAAACACCTAATAAAAGAATAAACCTTTTTTCAAGATTATTTTTTGCAATTTGAAACTGAATATCCTTAGGCCTCCTCCTTAGGCCTATTTCCAGCAATGGAACATAAAAATCCGTTTATTGTGACAATTTGATATTACTACATAATGAGAGTAATATCAAATTTTCTTGCAAATTTAACAATTTGTCCTACCTCTTTGATAGACAAAACGGATTTCCAGATTCAATTCTATTCCAATCGTAGTTGATTTGAGGAATAATGTACGTCTCCAAATACAAACACACTTATATGCATGGATTTCCAGTCTATAATGCGTTTAATGTGTTTAAAGACTAACAAGGACACTGATTTGCAGTTGAATCTTTAGTTACTAGTATAATATACATAATTTTCCCGACTTGACCATTTTTCTATAAATAAATAAACATGTTCAGACATTTTAACCCACAACGCCATCTAGTCCCAAACTAAGCAAAGCTTGTACTATGGGTACTAGATAACTGATGTTAATACTTATATACTTTTTTTTGTAAATACATACATATTATTCATAGAAAACACCCAAACTCCGAAACAAATATTTGCAGATCATACAAACATTTGGTCCGACTCAGGAATAGAACCTGAGATCTCTAGCACAGCAGTGGCATTCGCTACCACTGAGCCACAGAGGCAATCTATGTATGTTGCTCTAGTCCTCAAAATGGTTAGAGCAGTAATTTAAAACTATACTCTCTATAACTAAGCTTATATCAGGAATGGGGTCTATTTCTGAGTCACTATTTGGCGCTTTACTATTTATCGTAACTCTAATGCTAATTTGTTTTTATAATTTTTTTGATGACTTAACGAATACAATACAACAAAGTTATGTTGTTATGAGTTGACGATTAAAATAATCATATTATATATCATCTATCACAATTGGTTAGTGCAGTAATAGTCGACTAAGAGAGCAACTAATATTTTTTTGGAATAGGGGGCAAACGAGCAGACGCATCACCTGATAGTAAGCGATTACCGCCGCCCATGTACACCCGCTACACCAGGGCTTCATAAGTGCGTTGCTAGCCTTTGGGAGATGGGGAGGGGAATGGGGGAGGGGGTTGGGGTATGGACCTCCGGTATCCTCACTCACTCGTTGAAACAAACCGCTAGCACTGTTTCAAACCGGTTTTCTATGAGGTCGTAGATACCGGCTCGACCAGATAACTTATTCGTGCCAAAGCGTGGCTCTCCTATGGTAACATAGAACAGCTCTGCAAAGAGAAGAAAAACTTAACAAAAATCCTTTGCCAACTTATCTGGTCAGCGTGGTGTAGTAGGCCTAAATCACCTTTAAAGAAGAAGCCTGTTTCTTAGAGGAGACCAGTAGCTCCTGATGAGTAAAAAAGACTTTAGTAATCTTTTAAAATAAATACAAAATATTTTTAACTAGAACTAACATACAAACAATACTCAAAACATTTTGCAAATATCCATCCAAACCAAATAAACATTCCTTTCAAAATAAACACACGAAACATAATAAAATTTTATACAAAACACACCAACACTAATTAATCACATCGGCACAACACTAGTGACACGGACTAAGTTCATAATTGTATTCTGAGTTGGGACAGACTTGATTGATTACCCACGTTGGGCTTGTAGTGTCCCACGCCACGGAATTAGGACACGACACCTGTAAATTGTAGAGGGACAATTAAATAGTGATGGGATGAATTTCCATGTTTGGGTTCCTGAATATTTATAACATGGAATTCGGTTTTGTTAATACGAGAAACTGCATGTCATTAGCAGCATATTTAATGAAGGAAATAACAGACAGCTAATAAAGTTTTACTGCATCGTGTTATATTTTTACGAAAATAATGCAATGAAAAATTCAACATTTAAAATGATCTTGTTAAATAAAGGTTGCAATCAACTGAGATTAAAATAGTTTTTAAGGTTAATTTAGGTTTAATTTTTTTTAAAGAAACTGTTAAAATAGCAAGTTAAAAAAAAACTGTTTATTTTCTGGTAAAATATCCATGTTTTATAGATATATTTTATCTTTAATACTAGTAAAGGGATAGCACAAATGCAAAACCTAAAAACCATAATTTGGCCAAAGTACTATGCAGGACCTTCTAAGGCATTTTTAATCGAGAAGTGTTATATCTCTGACTGTAATTATTAATTTAAAATCTTATTGCATATTTTAACTCAAGTCTCAATCGTCGTACGTACGTATTTACTGAGTTTTAATACAATAACTGTTTCCTTGTTCGTCACAGCATTAATATATTTATTCCAATATACAATATTGCTTACTTTTCAGTCAGTATAGAACCTACCCGAGTTCCTTAAGGCAAGTTGAGTTGGTTTCTGTTAGGCAAGTACATTGCACCTTCAAAGATCCCGGGCCTACTTGTGAGAGCTGAACTATTAAAGTACAAGAAAGACTATTATATTTATTATATACTCGCGTACCTATAAATTTAGTTCAAAGTTCAAAAGGCTTAATGTCTAGTCCGCTTTGTTCCAATTAATTAAAAAGATTTCGATACTTTTTTTAATAAACCAGTCATTGCCAAAGTCGCTCCGTATTTTTAGTAAATCACACAACACAAGAATTTCTCGTAAAAAGAATTAAAAAATTTGCAATGTAATGTTTTCGGTTAGAAAATACTTTAAAACCTTCTAGCTTAGTTAAGAGTTAAGTGATTTCAAGTTGTTAGTATCAACCTGAATAGGATTAAACCCTTCAAAGTCGTTAGTTATATTAATATTATCGATATAAAATTATCTTTGTCTGTCTCTCTGTTATACTTTCATGGGTAAACCGGCACCGATTTTGCCAATGAAATTTGACATGAAGATACTTAAGGAAGAACATCGCTATTATTACCACACACAAGTTTATCTATAAAGCATATATAAAGTTTAGTGACAAATTCGTTTGAGTAAACTAAACTATTCTTGAAGAATGATTCAAAGTGAAAGATTTAAACACACTTGTATTTCTCTGAAATGTATTTAGGTGTGTTTACTGTTGATCATGAGCTTATGACAGTATTGTTTTTTGTCGAACATAAAGTGTTAATTTGTTTGTAAGTCCTAACTGAGTGCAATTACGTCTAGTATCAGATTATTATTTTTTATTGAGACAGAGTCGGTGAAGGTGTAAGACAAGACAAAGTTAACAAGTTTGAATACAAATATCATTATACTCA
This sequence comes from Hyphantria cunea, assembly GCA_003709505.1. Classification (NCBI taxonomy): domain Eukaryota; kingdom Metazoa; phylum Arthropoda; class Insecta; order Lepidoptera; family Erebidae; genus Hyphantria; species Hyphantria cunea. The sequence continues at coordinate 406,054 of PKRV01000853.1, read as the reverse complement.
TTATTATGTAAAGCTTGTTTTTTGTGAAATGTTTCTCATAAACTGAAATTTGTTGTTAATTTCTTAGAGAGAAAAATGAAGTTGTATAACCATATTCATTCCACTATTTTGTGGGTTACCCACAGTAGTTAGGTTTTTGATGTAAATATTTTTTCCCCTACTGCAAACGAAGGAGGTTCATGTTTTTCGCGAGTATGTAACAATTTCAACATGTTCCATCAAGTGTTGACAGTCGAGAGTATAAATTACAGAAAGATTTTACTAACTAAACTATCTAATTTATGAATTCAATTTCAAAACTCAAAGACTATGTACTCAGGGTAAATGTAATTCGGGAACCAGAGCTCGTTACTGTGTTGGAGTCTTGTTTGAGAATACCTGAGCTTGAATTCATACACCTAGTGTTACAAGTTTGCTTATTTAATTATGTGACTTCTGTTTGTGCATATTTTGACATTTAGTTTTACTACAATGTCATCATCATCATCATCATCAGCCTATCGCAGTCCACTGCTGGACATAGGCCTCTCCAATTTCACGCCACTTAGTTCGATCTATGGCTTCTCGCATCCAGCTCCTGCCAGCCGTCTTGCGCAAATCATCGCTCCACCTGGCTTGTGGACGTCCTACACTACGTTTGCCGAGACGCGGTCTCCACTCAAGAACTCGTTTACCCCAACGGTTATCGGTTCTTCGGCAAATGTGGCCAGCCCACTGCCACTTCAGCTTGCTAATCCTGTGGGCTACGTCGATGACCCTGGTTCTTTGTCGGATCACCTCGTTTCTAATGCGATCCCTTAGAGAAACGCCGAGCATATACCTCTCCATTGCACGCTGAGCGACTTTAAACTTATGGACCAGTCGAACCGTAAGTGTCCACGTTTCGGCTCCGTAAGTCATTACGGGTAGGACGCACGCATTGAAGACTTTCGTCTTTAGGCACTGTGGGATCGATGATGAGAAGACCCGACGAAGTTTCCCAAACGCTGCCCAACCCAGCTGGATTCTTCTGTTCACCTCGTCCTCAAAGCTGTTTCTACCTAACTGCAAAGCCTGCCCGAGGTATACATATTTTTGAACAACTTCGAGAACGGCACCGTGTACCGCAACCGGTTCCGGTAGTACATGTTCATTGAACATGACCTTGGTCTTGTCGAAGTTCATCCGTAGGCCGATGCGCACAGACGAGTCAGCCAGGTCGTTCAGCATCTGTTGTAGGTCCTGCAACGTCTCTGCCATGATGACGATGTCATCTGCAAATCGCAAGTGAGAGATGTATTCGCCATTGATGTTGATACCGCGCCTTTTCCAGTGCAGCGTCTTAAACAGGTCCTCCATTGCATTAGTGAATAATTTCGGGGATATAACGTCCCCTTGCCTCACTCCTCGATGCAATGGTATGGGTCTTGTATGCTGATCCTGTACTTGGACGGACATAGTAGCGGCTTTGTAGAGACATCTCAACACTCGGACGTACCGCCAATCTACTTGGCAACGCTGCAGGGACTCCAGAACAGACCAGATCTCAATCGAGTCAAAGGCCTTTTCATAGTCCACAAATGCTAGACACAGGGGCTGATTATACTCTTCGGTCTTCTGTATTATCTGCCGCACTGTGTGGATGTGGTCTATGGTGCCATATCCGCTCCGAAACCCAGCCTGCTCCGGTGGCTGGTATTCGTCGAGTCTTCGCGCAAGACGGTTCGTGATGACTCTTGAAAACAGCTTATAGACGTGGCTCAAGAGGGAAATGGGCCGATAGTTCCTCAACATGGTTTTATTTCCCTTTTTGAAGAACAGGACGACCACACTCCTACTCCACGCCTCTGGAGTCCTCCCTTCGAACAGGACAGCGTTGAAAAGCTTTTGGAGCGCCTTTAATACGGGTTTACCTCCAGCCTTTAACAGCTCTGTAGTAACGCCATCCTCTCCAGGGGCTTTTCCATTTTTCAGCTGTCTAAGAGCCATCTCGATTTCATCAATGCTGACTTCTGGCAGATCTTCGGTGAAGTGGCGTGTTAATTTGGCTCGAGGGTCCTCATTTTCGGGATCAGGTCGAGATGCATGCGAAGCGTACAAATCGCCATAGAAGCTTTCTACTTCCGAAAGGACAGCCAGCTTGGAAGCAACGACTTCTCCGCTTACTGTGGTCAACTTCGTCAAATGGCTTCTTCCAAGAGATTTCACAAACACTTTTGACCCCCGATTCACTACAATGTGACATTAAACAATCATATTTATACAGTATAAATATGATTGTTTAATGTCACATTGTAGTAGTTGTTACTAATATTAATCTATCAAATTAATATACACTATTGCGAGTATTTACTAGGCCGCGATAGTGTGTGTCACCATGTTACTTTGTCCCTATTTGCATTGAGGATGGTGACCACCACTTCTGGATTCTGCTCATGCTTTCCACCTGACAGAGCAGAGTCATTTGGCAGCTAAAAGATGAAAAAGAAAAACTAGTTTCATTGTCAGAATAAACAGCTCTATGTTTTAGAAAGGTATACAAGGTTTATGCTTGATCTGAGCGTTATGATCTCTTAATTTAGGTGTATCTTATTATTTCATTTAGTTATATCCTGTTCGATGACCTGGTGAGGGTCGTGGGAAACCGCTGTCTAGGATACTAGATCCATAATGAATTATTATTCCACTGCTGAACATATCCCTTTCTAAGAAGACCCTTAGAAGATTTTAGCCTACTACACTGGCCAGACGACTCAGTACAGGGTTTGTTTTAAATGGTTGTGGGGAATCTTGGGAGAGGTTTATGTCCAGCAGTTGGCGTCTTTCGACTGAGATAGTGATGTCCACAAACATTTTTTGTGAATCGATTCTGTTATTGGTATCTAAACAGTGACTAGCTTTGTGAAGCTCTTCAGTGTAGTTCTTCGTACTTGCAACTTTAATATGATTTGATATTATAATGTGGGTATCTTTATATATAATATTGGTATACATACTTCTTTAATAATGTTATATCTATATATACCGTGTGCAATGACAGTGAATACTAGTGTATTTACTGTGATTATTCAATCACTTATCTGGCGTCATTATTATTAATTATTTTGTTAGTATAAATATGAAAGTATTAATACCAAAAAATAATTTCAGTGGGTCATGTCCAGTACTTTGTTCCTATATATTTTCCAAACACAGACAAGAAGCTTGTAAGGAATGCAGCACTAATAGATTAGATCGACGGACAACATGACGATCGATTAGATGTGAAATTAACCCGCACTAGTATCTCCGGTGACGTGTTAGCACGTTTGGGCCATATGAAATCTGAAAAATAAAATATTAAAATGTGTAGTGTGAGGAACACAAAATATTTACGACATTTATATACCTGAATAATAGATTTCGTCTAAATCAATTTGCAATCTAGATAAAAAAACCGCAAAGCAGTTTAGAGGACAGCAGACTGTACGGTTGGCCTAGTGGTTTAAGTGGTCGCCACACCGCTTCCTGCTGCGCCAAGTGTTGTGGGTTCAAATTCTACATGGGACGACACTTTGTGTGATCCATAAATTGTTGTTCTAAGTCTGGGTGTAGTTTGTGTCCGTTTCATGTATGTTTGTAAAGTCCCCCGCGACACAGGAATGTATATTCCTAATGCGGGAGTAGTCTTTTTTAAAAAAAAAAAGATAAAAAGAAAGAAAAAGAAGACAGAAGTGAAAACTCAAAACTATAAACAGATTTAAGCTCATCTGAAATGAACCTCTTTGCTCTTTAAACAAATGCGTGATGAAAAGAAGTAAATAATGACAATTATTACGTATTTTACTGCCTCTGTGGCGCAGTGGTAGCGAATGCGACTGCTGTCTTGGGTTCGTTTCCTCAGTCGGAACAAATGTTTGTATGATCTGCAAATATTTGTTTCGGAGTTTGTCGGTGTTTTCTATGTATAATATGTATGTATTTACAAAAAAAAAGTATATAAGTATTAATATCAGTTGTCAGTACCCATAGTACAAGCTCTGCTTAGTTTGGGACTAGATGGTGTTGGGTGTTAAAATGTCTGAAAGTATTTATTTGTTATTATTTTATTCATTTAATATACTAAACACAGCGACAAAACAGCGAATAGCAGCTGGCTGTATCTTTCTCGCTCGGGTAAACTCGCGGTCCCGAAATCACCCGAGTGTAACCAGCTTTTGTCGTAGTAACCGCGGGCAACGCCGCGGGGTGAAGCTAGTCCAGAAAAAGTAGGCTAAGTTACTCCTTATATCAACAGCTATTTGTCAGTTAATTTATCTTTTATAGAGATTAGCCGGAACAAACAGACAGATAGACAAAAAAAATGGTATATGCACCGTGGATACATACGTATACACTTAGTAAGAATCGGTTATTTTAATATTAACAACAGACACTCTAATTTTATTTATTTGTTTAGTAGATGTTATGGAAGTAAACTATTGATTTGTTATTGGCTGATATAAACGTAGTAGCGGCTACTGTGTTTGAGATCTCGGGTTCGATATCCGGGCCGAATGAAATATTTTTAAAAACAAAACAAAATCAATATTTGTTACGGAATTTGGGAGTTTTGTTAGTTTAATATGTTTGTGTTTAAAAAAAAAGTATATAATATGTGTCTATATCAGTTGTCTAGTACCCATAACACAAGCTCTGATTAGCTTGAAACTAGATGGCGTTGTGTGTAATATTTATATTATTATCATAACATTTTGACCACTACCATTTGTAAGCTTGACTGCCTCGGTGGCACAGTGGCAGCGTCCTCAAGTGCTGTGCTTGAGGTCATGGGTTCGATTCCCAGGTCGGACCAAATATTTGTATGATCTGCAAATATTTGTTTCGGAGTTTGATGTTGTGTATATATAATATATGTATACAATAAAAGTATATGTATACATATCAGTTGTCAAATACCCATAGCACAAGTTCTGCATAGTTTGGGACTAGATGGTCTTCTGTCAGATGTCCAAAATATTACTATTATTATTAGCTTCCACAAAGAGCTGTTTTATTTGGATGGCTCTATTCTGCTTTATATTCTAAATTTAATTTATAGCCGTATTGGTAAACACCACATGAAAATCTTAGTGTAAAAATGGTAGGTTTAAACATGATTATATCGACTAATTACCTCAACAATCTTGTTATTTACCACGCAATTTACATAGCAAGCTACTAATTTCGCTACCACGTTCTTCTTTATTATTTGTTTTGAAGGTGTATGCGGTACGCCTTCATTCGGCAGTGACAATTACAGGCTACTTTGATTTGATTAATGCTTTACACTGTGCAAATATCACTCACCGACTAATGCCCAATTTTATATTAAGAAGCTAGGTTTATCCCGTATAAACCATGAAATGAAATTTGCAATAAGACTATAATATAATTGTAATTAGGATAAAACCAATTTAACAGGGCAATAAGAAAATTATAAAAATCGTATGTACAATACTCGTATATCCTTGAAATTTATATGAACGTAAGTGAGTGGAGTAGGTACAACAACAAGGTACCTTAACCGTTATAGTAACAGGAGAACGCTTTTTGGAGACTATCTATAAATTTTTAAGATATTCTGAACTACATTCACAGGTTTTGGAAAAAAAATGTACTGTCAGCAAGAAAGTGGTAATTTTAAACAAAAACTTTTTTTAACGCTTATCGATCCTGTTTCTGTTCCTGTTTTGCAAGTCTACTGGACCGACTGAGGTTTGAGTGCCAGAAATGTCAGAAATCGCAAAAAAAATCCCATACATTTGTACGGTGAATTTTTTTAAGTAAGGACCTGCCCTTACTGTCCCGTCTCAAAAATTCGCCTTGTATATAAGTAAAATTGAAACGTACGCAAATTGTATAATTCTTCTTTAAGTGTTCGTTATTGTGACAAGGTTTGTATAGACGAACATCATAGTTTTTTCTAAATGGAAGAAGATAGGAAAGAAGAAAGTTACAAGCTGAGGAGGGCTTAATTGCTAATACAAATTTTTCAGAAATTTAGAAAATATTTACCAAATAAAAATATGGTGGTACAAAGTTTGCCGGGTCAGCTAGTAAATTATGTTATAAAATGGGCTTCGGGATACTCACTTTTTGTGAAGAAGAATAAAAATAATTATAATACAAGCTATTTTCAAAATATTCCGCTTGTTTGCAAATGTCTGGTGAGCCTAGTTATAAGGCATTCTGTACACGTGCGACCGCGGCGTCCACGGCCTCACTTTGACCACTTAATTCAATGAGGCTGGATTCAGCGCCCAACGTTGGGTTTACAAACACTGCTCAACTCGTTCACTTTGTTACTGTTTAACTTAATATGTTCTTTTGCTCAGTCTCAGGAGGCTAATTACATGCATGTTTTGGTTCTTTAATGATATAATTCAGTATAATACACTGTAATTTTTATGTTTCAGTAAAATGGTGAATGGAAAACAAGGGTCACATGATAGTAGGTAAATACTGCCGCCCATAAGCACTTGCACTTCAAGTATATTTTCTTTCTTTAAATAAAACTACAATATTTAGTAGACCGACAATTCATTACTCTTCTTTTAATAAGAATATTTATTGTATTTAGATGCGGGCAGCACAGAGCGAGTTGTTGTTTTCCCTAACCCTTTGGGAGGCCTACGTTCAGCAATAGATGTCTTTCGGCTGCGATGATGACGGTTACAAATATTAGTCTATTAGTATAAATAAATTACTAACAGTACACTGTCATTACACATGTAAGTACATACACAGTGACAGCTTCGTGTCAATATTTTAACATATAATAATACAAAATATTAATTGAAAAATAAACGACTCTAAGAACTGGACCAAATTGAAAAGTGTCCACATGAGAAGTACTTGTTTTTAAATATAAAAATGATCATCGAAATTGGTGGTCGTGATATTGAGTTATCCGTTTATGTGTCATGCATGTACTTAATGCAAATTGAAGACTTACATGGTTTTCCCATGGATGTCAGTGTCAGAACTGGACCAAAATTAAATGGGACACAAAAAGTATCAACATTTAAATAAAAAAAAGAATGATCAAAATTGGTTTACCCAGACGAAAGTTCTGAGAGAACAAACATAAAAAAAACAGTCGAATTGATAACCTCCTCCTTTTTTTGAAGTCGGTTACCAAAAATTACTAGCTTTTGATTTTATATCTTGATAAATTGTAATAAAGCGCGTTTCTCATTCTTTAATTTATGCTCTTACTTGATGAGGCCCGAGGAGTTACCCGCGATATAACTTCACCCGCAAGTAACGCCGCGGGTCGATTCAATTACTTTCTTTTTTGATTCAAAATCATTCTTGAATCCTCAAGAATAGACACATTAGTCCTCCTAAATGGCTGAACCGATAGCCGAACCGCACAGAAGATTTATTCAATTATAAATATGTGTAAAATTTTACTTCAAAAACTGGACCTGAATGAAAACGTACAAGACAATAGAAAGGAATAACAACCATTTCCTCATGTTTCGAGATTCTTCGTTGGGACTTTTAAATTCTAAGATTAAATTAATCAAATGTTTCCACACGAAAATGTCTTAGGACTTGAATTGCTTGTTCGGGGCACGCGTTAATATTTTAAAAAAAGTTATCATAATGAAACACTTTGTGAATGAGTGAATGAGGAAACATTAGCATATCGTTCTCGAATTCTACGTCGTGCTTTTATGTCTATTTGAACAAGTAATAAAGATTGTTGTATAGCCTCGTTTATCACCATCATAAATAACCATTCGACAATACATTTACCGTGTACTACATGCGTTACATAACATTCTAATAAATGATTTTCGAGTTTACCTTTTCGTAAAAGACTAAATTAGCCGTAGTCAGGGATACAAAAGTGAACTGTAAAATTTCAGATATTTATGTGTTGTAAGCCTTTTAATCGAATTGAATTGTCATGGTATTCTTAATCACGTATTCTGTAGCACCAGTTTCTGCTCACACAGTGATCGTATTGATTTGTCTTTTTCATGCATACAACAGACCTTTTCCGTTTATGTATTTTTAAAGAGCCCTGGATCTGCACATAGTTCTTTGCATTTAAAATGCCATATTTCCTAAGTACATATATTTTAAGTGTGATCATTTTTCTTGAATTAGTAATATTATCTCATTGCTTTTAAAGTTCCTACTTTAATCTTGCATTACTAAGATATATTATTGTCAGCAGAGTAAAAAATACTTTAGCAGATGACTGCTAAATGGGTGTAAGTATTTGAATATAATAGGTGTTAAAACTGCCATGGATTAAACTGCTTCGTTTAAATATCTACATATGTAGATACTTGTATTTAATTACTAATCCAACTGATTTACGGAAACAAAGTATATAATATTTTATTTTATATCATTGTTTATTATTTAGATTAATGATGATGGATGAATGATACCGATGCATGTAAGTAAATTTTTAATATACCTTACTTTTTAAAAGATAATAAAATATACTAAGAATAAGCCACAATTTTGCTTATATCCTTATTGCAGTGATAAATAAAAATAACAAACAAACTCGTTAAAACTCGTATCTCGCAAACATGCATGTAAATTTTTGCAATAAAACTTTTAGTTTTGACAATAAATTCAATTGGGCCGTCAATAAATTTTCAAAGCATAAATTCTGGCAAGGTCCATCGGTGACGTCGTAAAAACGTTTTTATTGTCGTTTACTCGGTACAATAAAGAAATGTGTCAAAGTGGAATATTAAACTGTAATTAAGATAAAACGTCGGTTATGCTCGGCGTTTCTCTAAGGGATCGCATCAGAAACGAGTTGATCCGACAAAGAACCAGGGTCATCGAAGTAGCCCACAGGATTAGCAAGCATTGAAGTGGCAGTGGGCTGGCCAAATTTGCCGAAGAAATGATAACCGTTGGGGTAAACGAGTTCTTGAGTGGAAACCGCGTCTCGGCAAACGTAGTGTAGGACGTCTACAGGTCAGGTGGAGCGATGATTTGCGCAAGACGGCTAGCGGGAGCTGGATGCGAGAAGCCATAGATCGAACTAAGTAGCGTAAAATTGGAGAGGCCTATGTCCTGTGTATGTGCGATAGGCTGATGATGATGATGATGATGATGATGTCGGTTTATACTGTTACCGTATTACGGAGATTTTTGGGAGAACAGATGTAGATTTGTTCCTTAAGCTTTAACAATTTAGTCCCAAAAAATAAATTAGTCTCTTTTTTTAATACCGTGGGATAATTTAACCGTGGGAGAGCTACGCTTCGGCATGAATGGGCCGGCTCGACCGGAGTGATGCCACGGCCTCACAGAAAACCGGTCTGAAACAGCGCTTACGCTGTGTTTCAGCGAGTGAGTAAGGATACCGGAGGCCCATACCCAATCCAACGCCCCCTATCTCCCTCACCATCCCCCTTCCCCTCCCCATCCCCCAAAGGCCAGCAACGCACTTGTGACACCTCTGGTGTTACGGGTGTCCATGGGCGGCGGTAATCGCTTACCATCAGGCGAAACGTCTGCTCGTTTGCCCCTAAAACAATAAAAAAATAATAATAGTAAGGTACAAATCTCAATAACAAGTTTTTTGGGTCTTAATATTTTAAATTTACATTAATGAGACACTAGGCAGTTATATTTCGTATTTATTTTAAGTAGGAACGTTGAGGAAATTTTGCATCGTTTGCCAAAAGTTTTTAAAATAACAACTAAATAGGAACTACTATATCCAAACCTATAAATTAACTACAATACGCATACACTTAGTCTGGCTATAAATACTGTTACAATTAAAAATAAACAAAATAATACTTTTGAATTTGGAATCTGAAATTTTTAAACGACTGTGTTTCCATATTTTATCGTCAATATATTCTTAAATATTTTATGATATTAAAATGGAGTGGAGTAATAAAGAGAATCGAATGGCTGTGATTGCATTACATAAAGTAGGTATAGAGCGAAATAGAATTTTTAAAATCCTCCATACGCTTGGTATTAGTCAAATGTTTGTGTACCGGGCTAGTGATCTGACCGTTCACGTAGTATTCGTACGAAAAAGGTGATCAAGCAGTAAGGGAAAATAATCGAAGAATCCTGTCCTAAAGCAAAACTATTTTATCTCGGGAGATGAAGATAATATCTAGAACCATGTCCCGTGTTGTAAAAGATGACTTAGGCCTATAAAGGAAGCTCTGGTAATTTCTTAACTGATAATTAAAAAAATATCAGGGTGATATATTCACATTTTTGTCCTCACAGGTCACAGAAAAGTTTTGTTTACGAATGAGATCGTTTTTACAATTGAGCTATATTTTAAAACAGTATTTTGCTGAGAGCTCTAAAGAAGCTTCCCAATTAGTCAAAAAATAAAGAAGGTATCAAAATATCGGTGCAAGTGTATCAAGACACGAGATTATGATTTACGATCAGTTTTAAAGCGTAAGACTTGTGTTCATATCACAATCCATACGATTGACAGTGAAGAATTTTCCCAACGAAAGAGTGTGTGCTGCTATTGATAACTAGCCTCAATGTTTAAAGGACTGTACTGTAGAAAATAGACACCACTTCGAATAACCTTTATATAATTTTAATGGATTTATATTAATGTAATAATCTAATATAAATGTTACGCACAATTTTTTCGTAACAATATTTATGGCAAGACTAAGAAGGTAACGAATCTAAAAGAAGACCATTTTATAATTCAATCAACACAAATCTAACCGTCTGATATGCTTTCATAGCTAAACCGCGGCACCATTTTGATTGAAATTAGGCATGTAGAACACTTTTACTCTTGAGCAAGAAAGCAATAATCGACATACACGCAGACGGAGCCACGGGCAACAAGTATTACTTAATATGTATAAAAAAGATCATCAGCTTATAGCTACATCACAACAAGCAGATTCTACCCTCTATGCAAAGTTTCATTTATTCAAACACCTCACGTTTGTCATATACTTGAAATTCGTGCACCTGTTTTATTCGTTTTGCGCCGTACCAATAAAGTTCTAAGCGGGAAAGTCACAAAGACCGTTTTCATTATTCATAACAACTGGACTGAAGCTTGTTTTAGAAAAAGCTTTCTTTCTGGAATTAATTTCCGCATTACCTTTTTTTCTTTTATGATACATCATAAAAGGTGGACACTTGTTTTAAATATTTGTTTGCTTTGTGTATGTTTGTGTTCAACATGTACTTTTTTAATTTTTATCCAGTTTAAACGGTGGAGTAAACGGTTAGTTTTGGTAAATTTTCTAAAAACCTTTCATCAAAATTGTTGCAGCCATTTCGGAGATTCAGATTCGCCTGGAATGACACCAAAGCCTCACAGAAAACCTGTGAGAAACAGCGCCTGATTTGTATTTAACCGAGTGAATGAGGATACCCCCTCTATGATGGCGCAGTTGAAACATAGTACGTTACTCCAGGAATGTATCAACTGCACTAGTGTAGGAGAATCTCTCTCTTGGCATCCGCCCTTAGGACACAACGCGCCTGAGCGTGGACGGTCAGACTGCCAGTGCGATAGCAATAGCGCTCAATCATGCTCGGGATAGGAGCAGTTCCACCATAGCACACCCTAACACGCTGGTAGTAGACTTTCTAACATCAGGGTGTTACATAGTAACCTTAATGCTGTCCATCACCACCTCGAGACAGCAAAACCAGCCTTGCTCTTCTTGACTGAGACGCAAATGTCGTCTTCGGCGGACACATCCTATCTCACTTATGCTGGGTACAGACTTGAACACGCCATCATGTCTAAGGTCGGAGTGTGCGTTAGAGACGATATCAGTTTTCTTCACTTCAACAATCTTGAAGGTAGGTAACCTCTCCATCTTATGGATCCGTGTTGACAGCGACGACTATTCCCACGTCTATAGGTCATGCTTCTATAGGTTCCATGGTGGTGATGCCAGAACCGACCCACTCATTGAGAACATCCAAATGGCTACAGATTTCATGTTGCAGCACTTACCCTTCGCAGAAATTATCTTACTTGGTGATTTTAACGCCCGCCACGCCTACTGATTCAGTTCCAGAAAAACGGGGAGATCTGTTCACAACCTCGCCCGGGCCTATGGCCCGACAAAACTGGTTACAACGTCCACGCGTGTGCCAGATGTGGGGGACCAGATAGCTTCATTGTTGGACCTTCTACTGACTTCTTATAAGACGGTTACCGCGTCACCTTAAACGCCTTACTTGGCTCCTCAGGCCATTGCATTGTACGGCGTACAGTGCATTACACATGCTCGCTGCGATCACGAGTTGCACGCAGCCGTGGTGTGTGGCACTACAGGGTAGCAGATTATGATAGGATGCGGTCCTTCTGACCTTGGAGGCAGTTGTGCTTCTCGCCGGGTAATCCCAACATCATAACGCCTCTTGTAACACCATCATGACGCCCGACGGGAGACTCTCGCATACCATCAGCGATACGTCTGCTCATTTGCCCCACCCCCACTTCAAGAAAAAAATACAAAAAAAAGTATATATGTTATAAGAAATAAGTATATATGTATATTAATATCAGTTGTCTAGTACCCATAATACAAGCTCTGCTTAGTTTGTGTCCGAAATATTTATCTTAGTTTTAGTTTTTCAATGCCTTATACTCAGAAGAATATAACAAAATGTAGTTACAGAATTGCGATGCGGACGCTTGCCACACGTACTCTGCTGACATAGCCGAGATGTGAATCTTTCTGAATTTGTTTGATTCTCATTCTGCAATTGCTAACGGTTCTATTCTCTTGTAATATTGACTAATATTTTATTTTAGCTTTGAGTGACGTCATTTTCATACGTTTCTTAGTTTTCTATTATAGTTTATGTTTGTAGAACATGACTTAAGCAGGGGTTAATATATACATTCATTTTATTGCGAGACTCAATGCCGGCAAGTCGTAGAAGTTTAGGCGCTACGGTGAAACATACAAACATACATAGACTACCAAGACTGATAACTTTTCTTTTGGCTTAATAGTAGTTGCGTAAAATAAAAGCATGGCGAGAAAAAGAATGTATCTACACAATTTATCAATTTACATGTAATGAAAATACATCAGACCTTTTGACTAAAATTCCAATCATCTAATAGATATGACTGACTCTACGACGAAAATATGAATATGTTTTTTTCATCATTTATTTATACGAACATTTCAGTGATATCAAAGTGACGCTTTTGTTTTCGTGAGACATTGTAAATGTCACAAAGCGTGAAGAATGATCGCTGTACGTGACGACAAAACGTGTACTACCAATACATCTGTGCTCGTACAAATATGACACTTTGTTTTATAACGTGATTTGGAATTCGGTTACAGCATCAACTGGTCTCTGAGAACCTTCATATTAACTGACAAATTACCTACCCATTTAATAAATGAATGAACTGGTATTGATTTCATTGAACGAGAGTTGAACATTAATCATATTAGTGTTAATTAATTTTAGTATCAAATGACATTTAGCTTTTAGAGATCCGTCGTCCTCTTGTGCTTTTAACATGTTAAACCGTCAATGGCTAAACTCAATTTAAAATATACACTACACTTTAATACAAAATTTTTGCAAAAAATACTTTGGCACCTAATTAAAACCAATAAACTGTGAACGAAACCCTTCTTCGCTCGTCGTTTTAAACTCTCTTAACCAATTTTTTAAATGTTTTATTTGTAATCGATATAGCTATTGTAAGGTGTTACAACATGTATAACGCTGTTTTTTTTCGTTCGTCTTTTAAATTAATAATGATATCTCTATAGCTTTCTCCTTAAATTCACAACCATACAATGTATTAGTCACCAGTTGCAAAAAGCTATGCCTTTACCATTACCTATCTTCAATATGAGAGGTGCTCATAGCCCAGTTGCACTCGGTGATTAGAAACAATCACCGAGGGTAAGCAATGACGGCGGGGTCTATACCTGGATGGGTGACCGCTGGTGGTATATTACCATGAGCGATTCCGTGATTCAGAGGTCACGTTAAGCAGTCGGTCCCGGTTGATATCATAGGATAACAGCCGTGAAACTTAGTTGGAGGCCTTTGGGCGGCTTAAAAACATCCAACAATAAGATTACGTAGCCACAACGTTGTCTTGCCAGTCCTCAACCCGCACTCGGCCAGCGTGGGGACGTATGGCCTCAACCCTCTCCTGAGAGGTGACCCGAAACATTATGGGTTGTTGATTGATTGATTGATTGATCTCCAATGTATTTTTGTTATTTCCATGCAATTGGAAAAGCTCTACATCTAATCGAGCTCTTAAATTAGACCTTTATATTTTGGTATCCACTTAAAATCTTCTTTTACTTTAGCTAAAAATTCAATTCAAAAGATCCAGATCTCAATTGCCAGATATAGCAATATTTGCAGATACGAAATTGAAAAGTGAACGATGCAACGTTTTACTGACTCTGAGAAACACGATCAGTCTCTTTTAGCAATCGTTGAGGCGATAAATTTTATACAGAATCTAATAAAGCTGTGATTTGTGCAGTGTAGTTTCGTATTTTAACTGTTCGTTTGAATAAAGTTACAGATGAATCGAATGAAAAAACGACTATGTTGGAATTTATGACCAAGAATGTTGATAACTTAATTACCGCCAAGAATTATTACCTCCAAGTTTATACTTCTTTTACATAAGTTCTCATAAGTTGAAATTTTAAGAAAACTAATACTGAAAAGAAGGTTTTGAACAATATTGATAAAAATGTTTCAAATCAACAGTGTTTTTGACATTTGAAAGAACTTTGTCGTTCTATATCTTTGGTTTGTTCCATAGATTGGTTACTATACGAGGCAAAACGTCAAATGAAAATCGTGCCATAGTGGAATACTGATTATGGTTCAAAAAGTAAGGAATTATTACAATATAAATAAAAAATGTCCACTGCATCAAAATTTATTGAAGATCTGAAAAGATGGAAAGAACAGAAAAAAAAACTTGTTTTTATTTGTTTTATTTTATTTTATTATTTCCATTGTCACTCTTTGGATTAAGACGAATCTCTTGACACCACTCATATAAAAATACGACAAGCAATTTAGTTTCTAGGGCCCACCAACGAAATATTCACATATACATACATACACTCGATAAACATAATCCTCCTTCTTTCGCAGTCGCTTTAAAAGAAAGTATAAATTGTACTATGTTGTCAAAAATGAATAAGACAGTGAAAATACCAAGGTTACTCCCTAATATTTATAAATGACAAGCGAGTTGCAATGAAATGTATATCATTGTTATCATTATTATAAATGTATATATTTAATCTAATATTCAAAAACCTAAAATGTTGAGTAAATGTGCACTTATCGTAATATGTGGACATGTTACCGGCAATCTGTATAATGCAGGTACTCTACACCATACCTAGATAATGTAAATAATGCCTGGGGCGTCCAGGTAATGCATGAAATATTACGAATACTATTATCCATTACATACTTTGCCTAGGTATTCTTTACAATACCTAGCGATTGTACAAAATTCCGATCCACCTGCAATATGTAAAAATAATAGATTTTAGTTTTTATTAATTACTTTTATGTAACTAATTGCATACCTATAAAATGACGAGCAAAGGAAACGTGTTCTGTTTTCCTTCAAAACAACTTTATTCAAAATCGTCTAGGTTTAGGTTAGGTTAGAACAGTGAACACTCCAGATCAGGGGATCTGGAGTGTTCACTGTTGCTGAATCAGTTGGATTGGATGGCTCTGACTGAATTGCTTGTTCCCGTACATAGAACATTGCCGGTTGTGTATTAGGCATTGTATAGAATACCTAGGCAAAGTATAAAATAAATATTATGTCACACATTACCTACACGATTTAGGTATTGTATACATTGCCTAGGTATATATATATATATATATATAGATATCGGATTATAAAGATTGCCGGTAACATACATATACTCAACATGTTACGCTATTATAAAAGTTAATTTAAAGCTTCCCTGCAATCTCAATTATGGCCAAACCAAGTTTAGAGAGTAGATTTAACTCACATTTTAGGTAGGCTGTAATATTATTCCATATTACCGGTTCAATTACCAAACTGAAATTCTGAACAATCCTTCAATTTCGTGACGACATTTTATAGCCTTACAAATTCGATATAATAATTAAATTCAAATTTGCAAACATTAAACCTTAGCAAATCAGGTTGGCTTTACGACCGAAGGACCTACAGAATTTATTAAACCAAACCGAACTATTTACGATTCGCACAGTCATCTATAACTCACGGGTAGGAAAATGCTATCCTTACGATTTCATTACAATAAATCTTATGGCCCAAGTTATAAAGTTTTGTGTCGATCGAAACTAAACTAAGTAGATAATGTACCCTGGTCAGGCCATTCTTTACCTTGTTACGGTACCCATAGTCAAAACTAAACTCCTTGGGTATTAAAATAAAGCTTATTTTTATATGGTAGCAATTTTTCCTGAACAACTTTAAGTATTTGATAAGTGCAGTCTGATAAGTTGCAAGCGATAATTGACCCATTATTTGGAAGGAAATGATAACTTTAAATCTTACTCTAGTATCTCTAGAATTGTGATTGGAATTCCATTGGGTTTAAAAAGACAAGAATGAAATCAAAATAGTTGTGTCAATGGTTCCTAGGAAACCTTATATGTCATTAAATTTTTATGATGTGATAAAAAAATTACCAATTTCCTAAAATCTTATTTAGACGAACTGTTAAATACACTTCTTATTATATAAAATCGTCTTAGGAATGTGTAGCATTAGGTGTTTTGATAATTATTTAGTACTTCTAAGATATTTACGAAAAACATAAGCTATATTCGAAGGAGAACGTTATTATCTTTAAAATCCTGAGTGCACACCATTTAAACCGGCAATGCACTTGTGACGCCACTGGTGTTGCGGGTGTCCATTGGCGGCAGTAAGCGCTTACCATCAGGCGATAAGTCTGCTCGTTTGCCCTCTATTCCATAAAAGAGAGGCTTTTAACGGTTCAATAATTTTACAGTTCTGTTTTTTAATAAAATATATGAGCCTGCCAAAGTGACTCTATTCTGCCTGATAACAACAACAACAAGGCCCTTTTTTGGACCAAAGTTTTCTGGGCTAAAAAATCTCTTCGGATATGCGGCTCCTCAGTCACTAAGGAGCATGGTCTTTTGTGTTCCGATTCTGTCGTGGTTCCGATCATCACGACAGAATCGGAATCCTACGGTGAAAGTATCAAAACTATAATTAATCGTATAATTTTCTGACATTAGTAATCAAGATATTGTGGTGTTGATCTAAAATATGGCTACAAAGGAAAACTAAGAAATCTGTGAGATCATCTTCACGCTAAGTCAAGTGGTCAAAACATAATCATTTAATGCAATAAAATAAATACGTTAACGATTGAAGAAATAGAATCTATGTGAAACATTTCAAACGCGTTCAAGGAGCTGATGAAAACGTTGTTTGTTTGCATTAACACTTTTTTGGATATTTGTTTTGTCATCAAAAACATATCGTATATTTTCAAAATGTGCTATGTATTGAAATATATTCTCTTAGACCATTGCTTTACTCCGAAAAGATTCGATACTTGAACGTATTTATAGAATCGTAAAACATTTTACGATCAAGAAGCATAATCCAAATATAAAATTATAAATGTTCTGTATCGAACAACCGAAAATCGTAAATCAGATCTATTGTTCTATAGTATACAAGAGCTTTTTTATTGATGGATATATTTCTTAAAATAGTTTGATTTAACTAGTTTTGTAGTCGTTATCGAGATATCTGTATAAAATAGTAACAACTAGTGTCAATGTATCTTTTTAAACTTAATAATATTGCTTCGGTAGAAAGTTTTCGAAGCTATGGTATGATTGAAAGCATAAATCGTTTCGTTTTTTATTCAAATACTCGTCACTATATAATGTTGTAAATTAAGCACTACTTTTTTAATTTTGGTTTTTTTGTGATTTAACGCCCATTTGTCTCACCGACCTTTCTCCTTAAAATTTTGATCATGATACATTCTGTCATACAAAAGGGGTAAATCATTAAAATCAATTAATTATCCGATAAATACGTAAATTGGCTATAAAAAATTTCAGTACACAAGATCGCACAACTTTATACAACAGTTAGCTTTGTACAGAAGTTGGTAGAAATTCAATGGAAGAGAGAAATAAGGCTTGAAGGAATCGACAGTTGCTTACCGCTTTCAGATTATATCGATACAAAAGTGATATCATCAGTTCTATTTTTTATAACTATAATCATCATTGTCAACAGTATTTGCTGTTGCTTGACCTAAGCCTCTCCTCAGATAGGATATTTCAGTGTACAGTACACTAAAATATCCTATCTGAGGAGAGGCTCAGGTCATCAAGCAATATTTTAGACAAACTCTACCATTCTGGCTGGTTGGTGTAAGGTTTTTTTTAAATTTTCTTTCTTCTTATGGTGTTGTTATGATTTGGTAATTTCCTTAATAGGGATGGTGACACCCCGTTTTCTTAATACCTCAAAAAAGGACAATATTTTAATATTATTAGATAAATTAATGATACTTTAAACACGATAAATACCCAGGTGTCGAATATAAAGCGATTATATACACGCTGGTTATTAACTAGAACGAACTGAGAGTAACGCAATAATGCGAGTGAAAGGAGGAAGCTTATCGGATCATGCACGAGAAAGTTAATGTATCTATAAACTTATAAGGATATATTGAGATAAGACTATCTGTGACCTTACGAGTACTATCTATAATGCTTCTCAATATATTGTCTGCATTGGATGATCAATTCCCTGTTGATTGCAACAGGGATTTAAGTGTGTGACAGAAGAAAACCAGAGAAGTATTATGCGTTTGACTTTACCAATTTATAGTACACGGTGCTAGAGTTTTTTTTTACAACGCCATCAAGTCCCAAACTACGCAGAGCTTGTATTTGGATAGTAGACAACTGATATAACACTTATATACTTTTTTTTTGGAAATACATACATATCATACATAGAAAACACCCAAACTCCGAAACAAATGTTTGCAGATCATACAAACATTTGATCCGACCCGAGAATCGAACCCGAGACCTCAGGAACAGCAGTCGCGTACGCTACCGCTGGGCCACCGAGGCAGTCAAGAGTTGTTCTAAAGATGTTAAATGCACATACATATTATGTGACTGCTGAAATTATATGCAATTCTACAAAGGTACATAACGATACTACCGTCATGGACAGCCTTTGATAGTCTGCTGCCGGACATAAGACTTTAATGTACTGTGTCACATTGGCCAGGTAGTACTATATTTTGCCTAATTGTTATAGACAGAACTATTTTAAACCGAGAACCAAGATGTTTCTTTAGACAAGCTCAATATCTATCTTTAAATAAGTTATTCGTTGGTACATTTGCAGAACGTGATTCACCCATTCTATAAGGCATTAACTCCTAATATTTAATAACGCTCGTGGACCATCAATAGTTTATTGGTGTATTGGTCCTATTGTTGTTGTCACGTGCCCATTCGTCATTTTGACGCGACGATCGTGCTGATTCTGTTACGGTAGAAGCATCTGGCACAAATAATGCATTCTTTACGGTAAATGTGCGTAAATGTGCAGTAATTGGGGCGGATTTATGGTTCGTGCGGTGATTGTCATTGAAAACTTTTGTACGTATTTAGTTCAAGCACAAAGGCGCGTGGGTGTAACATATTTTAATCGCATGAGGGAATTGACAAAGCATGACTATGAAAAATATTTTGTCAAATATACTATTATTTTTGTA
Source organism: Hyphantria cunea (assembly GCA_003709505.1). Taxonomy (NCBI): domain Eukaryota; kingdom Metazoa; phylum Arthropoda; class Insecta; order Lepidoptera; family Erebidae; genus Hyphantria; species Hyphantria cunea. Next base: position 386,246 of record PKRV01000853.1, on the reverse strand, counting down.
TTGCTTACATTACTATTTCATATCAGGAGATCAAGAATCACATATTTAAATGTAAACCAATACGTTTATTGTATTTAGCATACGAATTTTTTTATGTTTAAGTATGTAAACATGTGTACAAACAGTTTATACTGCGTTTATATATTTTTTTTAAGTTAGGGAATAATCAATTTTTAAGATTTACAAGTTTTCATTCCATGTTCAAATCCCTTTCTGTATACCTTTCCATAGTTATCTAATTCAATCCTATGTTTACCTTAAAATAAGTGATTTATTTTACAAGGTTTTTCAAATAAGCTTTTATTACTCGTTAATAAAAAAAACAACTTTAAGCCATTTCATTTGATACCCACATAGGGTGGGTTGTTCTGGAATACATAAGTCGCCATTTTGTTACAGCGGCCATTTTGGATAATTATTAATAGCGATTATATATAATTGCATTGTCATTAGAACTAAATGTCATTTTAAATTTCAGATCAATTGGAAATCAGGAAGTGAATCAAATTTAACTTGCAAGATATGATTACAGAAAAACATCAAGACAGTTAAAACTTTATAAAGGCTTGTAAAAAATTGAGTCTTTTTTCCTGATTTAAAACGTCTGTATTCCCAAGGGCCAGTTTTGTCACTTACTGATAAAGTTTGATAGACTATTTTGATCTTATCTGCCAAACAACTAAAGAATTCAGTTTTTTAAGACATACATGTCAGATAAACATTTAAATATTAGCAATATTTATCTATTGAATAGTGTTATACGACAGACAAATATCTTAAATTTATGAAACACTAGTTATGAGACAGGCTCCTTAGGATCGATGACGTTGAGTAGTTTACATTTAAATGAATAAATTTAGGTTTTAAATAAATACAATTTTGTATTAAAAAATACTCTCTATATTGGCATGCATCAAACAGAAAAAATATGAAGTTTTTTTCTTGCTAGGATTAAAAAAATATTTATTTATTTATTTATATATAAAGAACATATTCGTAAATTCTTAAGAACTTCTTTGCCTTTTTAGCGTTAGTCGTCAGTAAGTCAGAAACATCAAGGTCCCTATAAATTTTGCGAAGCCCAAAAGGTCCAAATGAATCGCCATTCAATATCACGCTACGTTTTCCTTTAATCTGTTCAAATGACGTCAAATATACTGTTACAGATTTTAATTTAGTGTTTTTTTTTTATTTTTAATACATGATGAAAGAACAGTATGATAATATCCTCACCATATTTGTAGGATTTTTTGTGATTTTGGAATTAAATGTTAGTTAATTCATTAGTGTAAATAGAGAGTAGACAGACGAACATTGTTTTTAAAGCAATAAATACAAAAAGAACTTAAAATAAGTGCTAGGTGCACTTGTACAGCACGAAGAAGCAAATAAACTCATAATATAGCGTCCAGTATACATTGACCTCTTCTACTAATAAAAATATTTTTCCTGCCTCACTTCATATCAAGCTTAATATATCTTCTAACACTATCTTATTGAAACTAATCGTTTACAGCTCCCATCCATTCACACTCTTTTACTACTGCGAACGTTAACACATTTGTTTCTTCATCAGTATACTGCCACTTTATCTGTCAATAAAGGTAGAAAGGTTAAAGGGATTTGCTGCTGGATAATAAATCTGAGTAGAATTTGTTTGAAAAAAACGTATAAAGTTTTTGTTGGTTTTAAAATAGATGTTATATCTCTTTTGTTTCTTGTTTATTTTTTTTATTGTTTCTAGGAAAAGGGTACAAAATGATTACACAAAAGATTCGATTTATATTAACTACGTCCGTTTGTTCATGAGGCACGATTGCGTAAACTAATTATTTTATACATACTGTTATGTAATATTTTTTATTTTTTTATTCTAAACAAATAGCCAGCTTGTTCTAGTAAACAAAAAACATCACAAAACGAATGTTGCTATTGTTAAATTTTTAAGTTAAAATATTTGTTTCGGAGTTTGGAAGATTTCTATTGTGGAGGCACGGGCCACATGTTCCTCCAACACAAAGGGAGGATCCTCCGACCAGGCGAGGTGATCATCCCTGGTGGGCCACTGCCCAACGGTTGATGTTGGGAAGTTGTATATATGTTAATCGGCGCGAGAACTTCTACTGCGCAATTTAGGATTGGTAGTTTCTTAGTTTTCTTCGTTGCTCCGTAGTTCGATGTTTCTTCGGTAGATGGCGCTGTTATATATTTTATGTTGTTGCGCTGTATGTGGAAGTCGCCACACTATGTCTAATATTTATGTATTTACAAAAAAAATAGATGTGTCTTAGATGTCCTAAGTATTTATTTATTTAAAGTAAAAATTTACATAGGAGGAATAAGTATTCATTGCATTATGCTATTGAAATAAAATTCTACCTTATTGCAAATAACATAAGCGTATTATAATTCTTATTGCAACACAATGAAACATACTTAAATAGATATTTTATTTTAACATACGATAAGTCACCATTCTGACATTATCTAGTACGCCTTATTTGCGTTCCCACGATGTCTCACGAATTACACGTAATTATATGATATTTGACAGTGGCTTGTTTGTTAAATAAAAGTCAATTACAAAATTGATGTCACCCTGAGTTTATTGTCGTGTATTTCCTCGACTCAATCGTTGATAGTTACAGCGAAATAGAAATGTTATTTCTGATTGTTTGTAGACAAAGTTAGAATGTGACTCATCCTTGGAGATTAGATGTCTCTAGGAATACAAGATAAGTGAGTCATGACTGATGTTTGTCAATAAGAAGACTATGGTAATGGCTGGACTTAATGAGGACTGGATCGACTTGGCCCTAAGTGATTTATTAAAAAACAAGAAAAAGTTTAAAAAGCTATAACGCAACTAGGTAAAAACTTTTAGTAAATAGCCTATGTCATCCGGGCCATTATTACAAATCTATTCACACTTCATTCATTATTATCAGTTCAGTAGTTTAGATGATATTGTGGAATATGTAAACATACATAGACTGTCAAAACTATTGCCCTCCGTTTTAACTATTGGCAGTTACTGGGTACAATGGGTTAAGAAATTCTTGTGGTTGCTTTTATCAAGTCTATGAGTGAGGTTACGGAAGCCTCAATCCTTCCTTTCTCAGATTATTGTGGGAGAGACTAAAAGAAAGGCAACGCATTTGAGACTCTTGTTAGGTGACTACCACCAGTCATGGACATCTAAAACTAAGGTTACACCAGTGCATTGTCACCCTTTGATTGAAAATATTACAACTTTCGTTTCCTACACGACTATCCTAGAAAAATACTCCCACACTCTGCAAGTAATTGAAAGGAAATGTGTTGAAAAAAAAAACAAAAACTAATGACGCTTACGAGTAACTCATTTACCCAAATTAACCTTACGTACCACTGAACTAAACCATCATTATAACGAAACCCGCCACTAAGAATCACACAAAACTGGCTAGTTCGTACACTTCATCTAACAACATCCTATTAACTTTTACCAGCCCATAACACAAATAACAAAGTATAATGAGACACGAACATGGACAGGCCCGTATGTCCTTCCATCATGTCAATATCAGGTTGTGGTATACAATAGCATCACTTATTGACTGTATAATGGCGGGTGTGAGTGACAAGCCCGCATCTTATTGGAATAAATACAAGTGGAAATATATGTACTACGTGGGACATTTCATGTATCAATCGTATAAATGTTTGTAGCTTTTAATGATACTTTTTTAAATCGCATAATAATCCCTTCTATTAATAAATATACCTGGATGACCAAGTTTGAACCATATTATTTTTGGTTAATTTTCTAAAATTGAATCCTAACTAGATCGTTTTATAGCCCCCGAAACCTCCTGGATATTAAATTTAATGAAAGTCGTTATAGCTATTTCCGAGAATCAGATTGTATATATATACAATACTGGTTGTTTAAAGGTTATGTAATTGTTATTTCTACACCGAAGTCGTAATTATACTTCTTTAAATGACTGTTTTTTAAGTCGATGACCGATGTCTTACTATTTTATGAACTTAATATTTTTATTCATGTTATTATTCTTCGTCCCTGTTCAAATAGTTGATTTTGATGTTTCTTAACGTGTCGACGTTGTACAAATAAAACCATAATTTTCTACTATTGCAAGTACAGATAGATACTGATCATCGAGCAGAGAATAGGTTGAAATTCAATGTTATCAAACCACAAAGGAAAAAAAATTATAACAATCAAAATTATATTCATTTTAATTTCATATTTTTTAATTGTGTTTATTTTGTTTTTCTTTTTAATAAAGTTGAATAAAAACTTATCAGAGCCTTTTTAAGTATGGAATGATAAAAAAAAATATTTTAAAGAGTTCGGATTTCTAATCTGGCTTTAGGGGATTCAAAAATTGTGCCTTTTACCCTACAAGAAGAACCTCACTAATTATTTATTTATTTATTAACACTTAATGCACATGTTGTACAAAGGCGAACTTAATGCCTTGAGGCATTCTCTTCCAGTCAACCTTCAGGTCATGTATAAATAGGATGTTTTAATACTTCAACATTGAAATTAAACGAAACTTAGTTACATCTTTCCGATAATATTATTTAACCATGAGCCGATGGCAGCAGTCGACATTTTGAATAATATTATAATTAAAAATGGGATTGACCGTTAAATGCCATCGGTAACTAAACACATACGATCAATTCAATACTACGAGTGCACAGTTATTCAAATAAACAGTGAATCAAAAATAACCAAACATTGACATTTTATACGTATACCAAACAAATGAACAAGTCGTGGGCTTCCATAAGGTTTCTCGAGTCCGTCTGTATAATGTTTATAGAGAAACCTTATAATACGTATTGATTCTGTTCGTTTCTCTATTTATAGATATTATGTTGTTTGTATAAAATGTTTTGTAAACACCCTATTATGTAATGTTACTTTGTCTTTAATACTATCGAGTTCACATTCATGTCAAATATCTATTCAATTATTTCAAATAGGTCATATATATTTAATATATTCCAAATTACTTTTAGATTATTATGAAATCTATATAATAATAATAATAACTTTTTTTTCAAAAATTAGATAATAAGGTTATAAATGAAAAAACTATAAGTTACACAATCAATTATGAAAGCATGTACCTAGGTATTCAGTAAAGTGATATGCCGACCCCAAACAGAAAAACTCGTATCTTGGGATATATAACGAGAAACGTCTGCTGTACGTGGTTTATTTGGAATTTGATTCTTAATAACGTGTAATTATCAAAATTGAGACATTTTCCACTCCTAAACAATTTATATCCAAAGTGTTTCGTTTCGAATCCATACTAAAAATGTCCGACATTAAACTTGTTATTTTCACACATTCAATCATTACGTTATCTGATAACATTAACGGCATTTAATTAATGCTTTGACTGTACAATTTATTGAGCGTTGCAATATCATACCATCACATTAATTCCCAGATATATGATATAATTATAATTCAAAGTTTAACATTTATTATTGTACTTGAATCTGAATCACAATTGAAGAATACTATTTAATCTAGAAAGTATTAGAGTGCGTTATATTATAGGTCCTTACTCACTAATTCAAAAAGATGTAATACTTTTTGCTATTTCTGTGGTTAGTTAATCCTGAGCTGCTTAATGAGTATTAAGAAAAACCGTGAATGAATCACTCTAAGGGCTCGGAGTCCTTCGGTGTTTGGTTCAACGTTGATGTTTAAACACTCAGTTGAGAGTTTATTTAAGCCTAGTTAGGTCAACTCTTTTCGCTCTTTTGTTTGTTTTGCTAACTTAGATTTTCTCAATCATTTACAAATTTTTGCACGGATAGTTTTAAATTGAATTTTAAATTGCTTTCTTTTTACATCTACTATTGGAAATAGGCCTCTTCTTAGAAAAGTGTTTACATTTAGTTCGGTGCATTAATCAGATGTTCGTTTAATTTTTATTATGTGTGTTCGTTAAAAAAGATTAACTAACTGTTTCAATTGTTTCATCTACTTACCAAAACAACATTACTTAACAGTCTGATTTTGACAAACATTTCGTTGACTTAACAAAGGGGATTCCCCGCGTCACGTTGAATAATCCATTAATACCCGGATGTTCTCGCTTCTTTTGTTGTCATTCGTTACTCTGAGTGAATATACCAGTGCTTAAAGCCTTATTATATGTATTATACGACGTGTTACAAAAAGATGTGGTTACTATAATAGAGTTTAGGTAACTTTGACTTAAATTATCCCAGTGTTTCAGGTGGAGGGAGAATTTCTTCAAAAAGTAAATGACAAAAAATGTTATTGTGTGATATCCATAAGAGATAGACATATGCCAACGCGGAGTTTTCTGTAGACCTTTTCATTGTGTACAATACTTAGTACATTATTTTGATAAATCTCGTACTGTTCAGCCTGGGTTTGCAATGTAAGCAGAAAAAATGAAATTATTTACTACATCACATTAGAAGCCTCAAAAACAACAGTATTTCTCCACTATATAATGGATGTTATTTTACATATAAACCTTCGTCTTCAATCACTCTACCTATTATAACAACCGCATCAAAATCCGTTGCGTAGTTTCAAAGATTTAAGCATACATAGGGATATAGGGACAGAGAAAGCGACTTAGTTTTATACTATGTAGTGATATGTATATATTTACCAAATATTGTAATTATTTATATCAGTTATCTGGTATTCATAATACAAGCTCGGCTTAGTTAAGGACCAGATGGCGTTGTGTTTTAGATGTCCTAAAAATATTAAAGTGAAGGAAAACTTTATACTGTCTCAATACTAGCATGTAAGCCTAGATTTGTATGGAAAGTCAAAACTTTCTATTCAAGGAGAGGCCTACGTCCGGCTGTGCACCGTTAATGACGATGATGACAAATCAATACACTTGTCCTTATATTACAAGGTCAATATATATTATATAGGCACCGGCATGTAACTTGGACAGATTTCAGCGTAGGTAAGTTCACGAATTGTATTATGCGCAAACTAACCCCCACTACGCAATTATATATAATTAGTGCAACTAATAAAAAAAAACCCAATCGATGTGTAGTCAACTGATGCTCCAATCGCTTGCTTGAAACGGTGCTTTTAAAATACAATCCCCACGTCCCTCTAACAATTAATGGGACCTAAAAACGACCTTTCTACGCATCTAACGAATCTGGCCAAGCTACGTGTTGGTCTTTGTTCCCACTATTATACCCTCAATTCATAAATAAACTTTGATCAATACAATTCCACGATGCACATATCTGGCAAGTTAGATTCGCAGACGTTCCAAAAGTATGAAAATGGACGAGGTACAACATCAATCATCGACGTACAAAATTAAACGTCACACGCGTGTTGGGTAACACTGGACGGTTCTAGAGCATAGAGTATAGAAGATACAGAGGGTAAACAGGTAGTTAATGTATGTTACTAGACCATCTCTATTTGATTTGTAAACTTTTTGACGTTTCACTTGACTTTTAACAATTATTTAAAATATGTTCGAAAAATATTATCGTCCATTTGATGCAGTCGTGTCCAAACAAAATTTGTAAAACTAAACTAAAAAATACGCTGGTAGAAAAGTGTATAGGTTATTAATTTTCATAATTATAAATAACCTATGTTTGATTAGTACAAGTGATTCGTTCGTATTTATGCATAAATAAAAAAAAAATTCTTGTATGTTTTGATGTAAACCAATGCTTTTGCAAATACGATAAGATTGCTGAGAAATAGCTATAGACCCAGGTCTACTTTTTAAATTTCAAATTAATTAATACACAGTATAGCATGGATTATATATGAGTTATGATTAATATATCAGTTTTTAAATAAAGGCTCGATGTAAAATCTCTGCATTTGAACATTAATCTACATCATCTACCAACGACGCACTCATTAATACTACATTTGTCTCGTCAAGAGAGAGAATTCCTTCTTCATTCACCGTTATTAATATTGTATCAGCATAATTATTTCCATCCTTTTCAAGATCAAATGTGACGGGAACGTAATTAGATTTATTATATCCACAGGAGCGTTCTAAAATGATTTCATATTTTAATTTTATTAATTTTCCATGACAAATTTGCTTAGGAACCGCCTTAAGTATAGAATTAACGTTGTTTATCAATGTTTTGATAGATTCCTTGTTGAGTGTACGGATACTTAATTATTCTTAATTAGTTGGTGATGGTTTAATTTTGATAATTTAGGATTTTGTTTGTTAGAATATATTTTCTTTGTGGTTCTTTTGCTTTAGTCTTCGTGATTTTCTAGTCAACAACTTAATATTTATTGTTTTTTATAGTATTATTAAATGAAATTTAATATTTAATGGCTTTAACATTTAAGATTAATTTAAAAGCGTTTTTATTAAATCATCACCAGGGGCGTCACAAGTGCGTTGCCGGCCTTTGGGGGATGGGGGAAGAGGTTGGTGTATGGCCTCCGGGATCCTCACTCACTCGGTGACGCACAGCGCAAGCGCTATTTCACCCCGGTTTTATGCGAGGATGTGATATCACTCCGGTCGAGCCGGCCCATTCATGCCGAAGCGTGGTTCCCCAAAATTAAACTTGAAAATACGCTGTCACAAAAGTTTATATTGTTAATTTTCATCTACGATTTAACCTATGATTGACGTTAATGTTTCGTATTCGAAAAAATGTGTTTCGTTATATACATTTTCTTTTATGTGTTTATGTTGTGATGTAAACCAATACTTTTTCTAATAACTGTACTTTAAGTTAATGTTTCAATGCTGTATTATGTTTCAATGCCTTTTATAATTTGTTGTGTTGCAATGTCGTTAAAATAAATAACTTTTCTTTCTTTTATTTCTTTCAAAGTCATTAAAACGAATAACATTTTTAGTTATAAGGGATGACCAATTTAATTTATGACAATTCTTTTCTCTGCATCACCCAATTGGTTGACTCGTAGGCACCGACAACGCCGATGCGACCTACTCGGATAGCATCGGACGGGACTCTTCTATTCCCACAGACATCCTTGGGTAATATGCTCACAAATTGCTTTAAGGACGGTTCACCTTAATTTTTGTATAGTCCATTTTTAGGGTTCCGTGATAGTTATACAGTTGTAATTATCAAAAATTATGTATCTTTGTTGCTTCTGTAAAAACAAATACTAAAGAACACATAAAAAAAATTAAGGCGGCTGCCATACAACGAACGTCATTTTTTACCCTTTTGTAGATAATCGTACGGAACCCTTTGTGTGTGTCCGACTAACACTAGGTCTGTTTTCATTTTGTTAGTTGTTTGATCTGTTAAAAGTGCGCTATCAATTACGTGTGCAGTAAAACCACTGATGTTTTTCAAACAATTAAGTAAATAATAAAACTTTTATGTTACATAATGAATGTTGTAGGTAAATTTAGTCATTATGTAGAAACTAATATTCTTTAGTAAAATACTTCATCTTCTGAAACCGTTTCTAACCCTTTAGCCGCTTTCGGAGAACTGAGGTTAATTTATGCATAATTCCTCTAATAACCACAAAAACAGACAAACATGTGTATCAACATGTGGAATACATAAATAATATGTTAATCCATGATAATGATCCCACATATAAAATAATACAGGTTAAAATTATAACGCTGAGCCCATAAAAGAGGATTAAAAGGGACGAGCGCTGACATCGTTGAAATTACAACATGTACCAGCATTATATATGTGTTACGTTTTGGTTGCGTTATTGGAAACGGTTTTTGAATTGGTAATAAAGGGTTATCATTTTCGTTTCAATTTCTGTTCTGGTTTTCAAACTGTTGTGGTGCATAGTAATAGATTGCATGTGTTTAGATTTTATCTGTTCGTAATCTAATGTATAAGATTCTCGTGGCGCGGTGTTTGTAGTTAAAATCCTCAGGAACGGCTTGACCGATTCTCATGAAATTTTGTGTACATATCAGGTAGGTCTGAGAATTGGACATCTATTTTTTATCTGCCTGAATGTAAAGGGTAAAGCCCTCACTTTTTTTTAAATTACAGGATAAGGCCTTAAAAATACATATAATCCAAAATTTTAACCCTCTACGATCAACCCCTATTTTTTATTTTATTTTCATGGTAAAACAACTTTTGTCTGGTCAGCTAGTAGACATATATATATATTGGTCTGGGAAAGTAACTTTTAGAAAATACAATAGCATTTCTCTCATTTTGCAATATAACAAGATATTGTTGTGTGTATATTCTTAGAAATTAAAACATATGGATATTTTATATATTTTAAGAAATTTACAAGATAATATTATAAGATGTGAAATTTATACACATACTTGTATAAGTAATTGCACGGGCTGCCTAGTGGCTTAAGCGTTCACCATGCCGTTTTCTATTGAGCCAGGAGTGTGATCCACAAATTGTTGTCCTGAGTCTGGGTGACCTTTGTGCCCGTTTCATGTATGTTTGTAAAGTCTCCGTGACACAGAATATATATTTCTAATTCAGGAGTTTCCTTTTTAATTAAAAAAATATTATCATAACATTACTGTTTGAAAATAATACTAATATAAATGAATCCGCGTTATTTGGATGACTGTATTTGCTGACATCCTGACTGACAAAGACATTTTAGATAATACAAATGATATTTTTAGAAATTATAATTTCAGTCCACATAATTAACAAGTAGCAAGCACATTTTTTTATGGAATATGGGGCAAACGACCTGACGTATCGCCTGACGGTAAGCGATTACCGCCGCCCACGGACACCCGTAACACCAGAGGTATCACAAGTGCGTTGCCGGCCTTGGGGGATGGGGAGGGGGATGAGGGGAAGGGTTGGATTATGGACCTCCAGTATACTCACTCACTCGGTGAAACACAGCGCAGGCGCTGTTTCACATCGGTTTTCTGTGAGGCCGTGGTATCACTCCGGTCGAGTCGGCCCATGCATGCCGAAGCGTGGCTCTGCCACGGTGTATTATACACTTCTAAAAATAAGTGCCTTCTTAGTGAAATAAAGACTTTATAAGTATAAATCAGCGGTATCTTTGGTTGTTAGATTGGTGATTTAAATGGTTAGTGGCGATTATACTTTGCTCTATTTCTTTCAATTTAAGGGCAAGGCTAGGTGGTGGAGCTATACCCACGTTTCTTTATTTTCTGTGATCTATTTGTGCCCTTCACCAGCTCCAGCATCACATTTAAAAACTGCCAACCTACCTCCTTGAGTCAGAGTACAAGTTAAATAGAGTCCACCACTCTATAATATAATATTTTTTGATGATATTTTATATGATCTGTTAGTTTACTTTCGTGTTAGTCTTGCCTTTAATAAATGTTCTTGCGGTTGAAGACTTATTTGGCGATTTCGAATTTACCTGCTTACAAAAATCATTTTAATTTATATCTAATTTGAAAAAACAGTTGATTATAGGTATTTTACGTTTTTTTTATATTATAGTTTTTACGTAGTGTAGGCCATCCACAGGCCAGGTGGAGCGATGATTTGCGCAAGTCGGCTGGCAGGAGCTGGATGCGAGAAGCCATAGATCGAACTAAGTGGCGTGAAATTGGAGAGGCCTATGTCCAGCAATGGACTGCGATAGGCTTATGATGATGATGATAAGTTAATTTTACTCTTACTTTTTTACATTTTATTTAATACCTAATTTTAACTTCACTACTATTATTGTGTCAGAGCATTAAGCTAGCTAAGAATATCCCACCCTTTTACGTTCTGCGGTTATCGTAAAAGGTGATTATAGGATTAAAGCCAGGTGGCGCTGAAAACGTAATGACGTCAGCCCATTAAATAATACAACTTACATATAAATAGCGTTTAAGTTGTACAGAATAAGCTCAGTAAGTGATCCTATAGCTAAGATAGAGAATATACGTGCGATTCTCAGATGATAAAATTGTTTTTGTTTGTCGTAGATACACACTGCATTTTTCAATATTTACTAAGAATAGAAAATATAAATAATTACTATAATACATATATAAAAAACTATTAAAATTAAATATTTTTCTAAGAATTGTGTTTTGAACAACATTTATCAAGCTTATACATAATTAAATTATATACCTGTATCTACGACGAACTGAAGAATAATAAAATTTATTACGTAATGTTTCTTCTTTCTTTGCTTTGCGTCCAAATTCTATTGTCGCGAAAAATTATTCGGTTCTGTGGGTGACAAATATTCAAACAAGAATTACTACTTGACACAATTTATTGACGAAGTAACTTTTTAACTAATAATGAGTGTCATTATTTTAGGAAATTACTACTGTCCAATCTGTAAAACATCATAACCTATTCGTTCATTTAATTTTGAATTAACATTAATCATTTCTCAAATCCAAATACCAGTCATTGATTTACTTAAAAAATAACCATGGCATCGTATAATAAATTAATGCCCATAAATAACACCCAATTTGATTTGAAATAAAAATAATAATGACGAGGTTGAGAAATTATTAAACAAATACAAAAGTAAATATTTCAAGCGGCGCATCAAAGTGTCGACGATGATGTATATGTATCGTGCGCACGCGCAAGTAAATGGGGCTAAATAAATCAACGAGGTGACAAAGATTAAGGGAGGCAGATGTGACTTTAAAACGGATAAAATCCAATGAATGCAAAACTTTCGCTTGAGATTCTGTTCGAGTATATCTGAGTTGTTCTATTAAAATGTATCCTATGTTACTCGTTAATAATAAAGCATAAAGCTTCTTATTTATGTTTTCTTTTAAATAATTTAGCGGTTTAAGTATGAAAGTGTAACAAACAAACATTAATTGGATATCATAATATTAATTACGTTGTAGGTGTGAGTATACTTGTTATATATATACGAGTAGGTATGTGATACTTGGTTATTCACTTAAAATATTTTTGTAAGATATTTCAGTTATTTTAGGGTTCTATACCTCAAAAGAAAAAAACGGAACCCTTATAGGATCACTTTGTTGTGCTGTCTGTCTGTCAAGACCCTTTTTCTCAGGAATGCTTTTAGGTATCAAGTAGAAATTTATATCAAATACTCAGGTCTACTGTACCTTAAAACTGTTAAAAAAACAAATTTTCGACACTCACAAGAGAATCAAAGCTACGGAATACTTCTCGTGAACCCTGAATCTTAAAATTTGTTACGCTTCAACGTTTTATGGCACATATAAAGGAAAAATTGTAAATCCCTTCGCATTTGGCCATTTTTTTTTAAATAGAAAGTGTATATATGTTGATCCATCTCCTTACCAACCAACCATTCTATAGCTTAGATCAAACGTTTATGTGATAGGAAAAAGGTAATCTGGAAGGGTTATCACTCGGTAAGGCTTATAAAGCTTTTTATATATTTTTCTTGAGTCTCCGGAAGCTATAAAGTTCGGAGAAAATTAAGATTTGTGCACCATAAACAAAATATATCTGATTTCTTACTTTTTATAGTCTACGTAACTGTGAAAAACATATTAGTATATTTATATTCCTTAGTAAGCAGTTATCATCCTATATATGAACAAAAAATAAAATAATATTGTGTCGTTTCAAACTACTTGGTATGAAATCCTTATTCCTTCCCACGTACGGATCTCCTCGGATACTGGTGGTTATATCGGACTTAAACCTACCAAAAAAACTTCACACCGTCTCGGGTACTAGTAGCCGGGGTATACTCTATGCCTACCAGATATAGCCTAGAAAGGAAATCCTTGTTACTCAGATGTACCTCGGGCTATCTACGTTAGGCAGATGACCCTTTCTTGTGTGGGAACCCCGAAATTTTCTCATGATTTCACATTGATAAAAGTGTTAAGCGAAATACTTTATGATCTATCTTTTCTCATACGAAAAAAACCAGTTTCAAGTAAACGTTCATACACAAACTGAAGTGGTAATCAGTTCTGCGTCAATACTCTTTGACAACCCGAATGCAAGAAGAGGGGGCGAGATGCGCACTCTCATAATTTACGAATCGTAGTGACACACAAATTAACCGCCTCACTTATAACGAGTAAACGTAATAAATCAATATACATTACCCGTTTCATATAAGATAAAATATTTTCATCTAACATTTGGTCAGCAATGTATTCCGAAAATTTATATTTACCGTCAGCGTGTTGCAGTTGTCAATGTAATGGAGAAAGGGAATAAATCTTTAGAGGTGTCGATATTAAAGCTACATGAGGGGACATTAGCGTTTATTAGTTACTTCTATACGCAAGCTTTTGAGTGGTAATGTGGTGATAGAAAATTAGTATGACATAGAAAAATCTTCAGAAAAGTCATGGGTGGTGGCAAACAGCCTTATGTTAATTAGTCACTAAACAAAGTCGTTTAAATGGTTGGTTACATTGGTATTCATTATTTTATTACTATTTATAATAATAGATTTGTTTCAGATGGACATAAAATATGTTTGAGTAATGTAATGATCCATCCAACACCTATAAATTTTGGAGAAGAGTAAATTCTTTTGTCCTGCGGGCTATGATCTCACCGGGATCACTGTGAAGTATCGGATTTGAACCGACTAAAACCTGATATTCCATGTGAGTTTAAGCTTTTATCAGAATTGTTATATTATATTTTTGACCAGCACTTTCTTATTTGTATATACGTACATTATTCCATGTGAATATTAATATACGTATGTGTAACTTAAATTGTATCTATTTGTTATGTTCTTTGAGGTTTTATCGATATTTAAAACATGACACTACACAATCCAAATGCTAACTAAAATGCCTACTTCATAATTCTTCAAGCTGTTTTTTTTTTTATTCAAAAGAATACTAAATGGAACAAAATTTCATTTAAAATTGTTTGCGATGGTCAAGAACATTAATGTCTAACAATATTCACAAACGTAAAACGATGTATCAAAATATGCAAACAATAAATATTATTGCAATAATAAGTTTCCTTCAACACCATGAGAGCAAAACCCATTTTCCTAACATATCTACATGTAAACAAATAAAAGCGTGCGCTGACATTGAAACGACGAATATTGGATTTGACTCCAGCTTCAAGCTTCCGTGTTTATTGAATAAATAAGAGTAATACACTTTGTCGATAATCCACTGCAGACGTGTTAAAAATAAATATTGATTTTTTTCGTAGGTATTGCTTACTTTGAGTATCGTTTATCGTTTTAAATATTGCACATACGTTCATTTATTTGATATAGAACAGTGACAGACGTTTCAATTACATGTTGTGTAAAGGACATTCTTTAAACTGTTTATTTTTAACAAATAATTAAAAAAAAATACTGTTCATTGAAATTGGAAGGATCCATTTGGGCAATTTATCGATAAGACGGAATTTATTAAACAAAGCTTTCCAAGATCTTTTTGAGTAACAAAGTCATTGTCTTCTGCGGTTAACGTAACCCAACAGCTGATATAACCAATGAGTGGTACAAAGCTGAAGCTGTGAGATTGGCTATCAATCGAAAATAATAGTGACCCTTGCAACTTCCGTATAGCCGAGCAAACGGGGGTTCGGCTATACTGAAGTGATTGGTGAATCTGTAATATAACAACATAATCTGAAAATAGTTTTATATCCTTTAAAACTTTTTTGTTGCAACTCTCGACTACCATTTCTGCGTCTGTATGAAATGCTTATACCGCTTATACTGCTCTTATACCCACATTGTGCGCGGGAGTTTGCTACGAAGATTGTCTATGTAGAAGTCGAAGAGGTTGCCATGGCCGAAGTCGGTCGGTGGGACAGATGTTGATTTTTCTTATAAAAAACCATTTAAACCAGTTATTAACTATCAGAAATTTATTTGGCTTACTTATTTAATTTCTACATCTAATAAATCTAAGTATATTACGTACATGCTTGATCGCTGCTACTCCACACTAAGAATATAAAATCATAATATTCCACACATATGATTCCTACGCGACTTGATGAGACATTATTGTATATGAAAATGTAAGACATTTGTACTTGATGTTTGTTTAGGTTTTTATCCTATTGACACAATGTGGAAGTCATACAATAAAATGTAAATATGTTTAAACACAGTACCTACATTATAAACTCCATGCACTAAGTAAAGATCTGTATTCAAATTAAGAGTAGTACAAGTTACTTCCTTAAATAGTTCTTAATGAGTGTTTCTTCTAGAGTAAGAATCTAATGAACTGGCGAACTCCCTAACATAAATAGCAACTAAATTATTATATGCCTTTTGAAATACCCTCTGCAGAAGCAACGACAGTGCTAGCTCAACCATATATGAAAGATGTATTGAGACGAAAAGAGAAAGGCAGATCCTATACTGCTGATAATATTTTATAACATTTACTTATACCTATATATTTATTATATTTTTAGAACTGTGCTAAAATAATTTTAATTCTCCTTATAAAACGTTACAACTATTTGCATTTCTACGTGTTCTAAACACGCCATGCTTGAAGATTACTTGGTCTGGTCTAAAACTAGATGGCGTTGTGTGGTGTGTCAAATTGGCAAAAATATTTTACATTATTTTAAAATATATATATATATATATATATATATATATATATATATACTATATAAAAGAATATATTACTATATAAAAGAAAGTCGTGTCAGTTACACTATTTGTAACTCAAGGTAGCTTAGGACAAGGAGACGGAAATAGGAATCTTTCTATAAAGGTTTTTTTTCTTCGCGCAGCGCCTTTATCCCCAGTTGTTGTTGTACCGCGGGTAACACCGCGTGTCTTAGCTAGTACATTATAAAAAACGACGATTAAATAGTGAATCGATATTCATGAATAAGCTTTCAGGTGAATTTAGTAAAAGAGTAACATTTTATTGACGATTTTATTTTGAATTAAGAAATATTTTAATACGTCACCTTCTTGACAATAATGACAACTCATTTTTTAATCCATGTATTTCACTGTAATCTAAAAACTAAATTAACTCTCCATCGCAATGTTATACAAATCTGGCAATTTAAAGGGTTACTTTCGGTGATATTAGCAGCCTAATAAATGCAAAAAAACCCATGCCAGCCGGTACCAGAGTCCCATACAAACCCGCCATTGTCCTTTCGTAGTTGCAAGTCGCGTTCCATACTTAGCATGTAACTAATAGTAGATAATGTCTTAATAACCTCACACATCTAATACAGAGTTGCTGATACTGAACCAGACTGAGCTTGTTTTATTGCCAGACTACAAATAAACATACTCATATGTTTCTTAAATACCTACTTCTAATTACAACAGATTAAAAACAACGATAGGGCTAATCTCACAAAAATTTGTCCGCTGTGAAAATAGAACTCACGACCTTCGGCTTAATAGTCAGGATAACTAACCATTGGACCTAAGATAGTATTGTTTTGTAATACACAATTATGTTTATGTAATGACAACAATATTAGCAAGCAACTTTTACCAAGTAAAATACAAAGATCAAAGTCCCAACTTTTTGTTACGTTAATGTAAAATCCATTCATATTAAGAACGCCATATTTGAAAAAGGATATGTGGATATTTGTTACTCAATCACGCCAAAATATGAGAATAGACTCGGCAATGTGGCACAGAGATAGATTGCAGTTTGCATTTACTGATTGCCAAGTTTATATCCAGGTAAATTGACATCATCGACAAAAACACGAGGGTAACCTCTATATTCTAGAATTTCTCAATACTTTGGAATTTCTCTATATTCTTCTCTCTTCTCTTTACAAATATATTGATTCTATTGAAAAAAACTTCTGCACTTTCTTACTTCTTCGAATTAATTTGGTTTCAGAAATAAAGACGCAGTCATATAATATATTAATATGATCTTTTTATTTATTTATTATGTAAATAAATATCAACAATTTGATAATATCTATAGATATGTAATTAATTGAGTAGTAACTTCTTTTGGTGATATGCCAATCAGTCGGATCAGCCATTTCTGCCATGTCAAGTATTTCAAGTCTTCAATTCTAAGTCTTCGAGTCTTCAAGTCTTCGTTGTGATGGAGCTGGATGGAGAGAATAAAAAATATAAAAAATGTGGATGACATAAAATGGGGACCGCCTTTCGCAAAAACAAAAAACGATCTCCCAAGAATAACTTGAAAAAATATATATTCTGACTAGGTCAAATTTCTGAAAAATATATACACATATGCATATCACATATGTCCCGAGAAATTAGTAGGAATCTTTTTATTATGTAACATTTCTTACATTAAATCGGTTCAATAGTTTAGGTGTTCAGTCCTTTTGGCGCGTCCGTAGTCGGGTAAAAAGGAAGCTACAATTGGTAGGTAATTATTCAAAGTTCATATTTTAAAACTTTAAAATTATCTACCAACACAACATATATTTAAGCTTTGTAAAACGTCTATGAAATACAAAACAACATTTACCCATGAGATTCAATTTGATCAAAACAAAAACATACATTTCTAACGTTTTCATATCCAGAAGCGGGCGCCTATCAAATATTTCGTAGCAACGTACCTCTGTGCAACAGTGACGACATCTGGCGGGACAGGCGGCCAGAATTCAATTATATAGAACGATAACATCGCAACGATATCACATTAAAACAAACAGCATAGCAATAACGGTGTATGCTTGCATTTACATAGGAAACGTGTGCTTGGAATTTATTTCTTATAGTTTTAAGTGTGTGTAATTACAGATTTTATTGCCAAATGACTGGATTTAGCTAACAATTTTATTTTAGTGCGACAAAGCAACTGCAATTTGTAAAATTTTGATATGTTAGATTATTTCATTGAACAATATGCCTGTACTAAAACTAAATGATTGGTAATAGTAGAGTACAAATAACACACTTTTTATGGACACAAAGCCTCATTTAGGCTCGCGGTTAACAACAATAACAATCACTGTCGTTGTTTTCACTATCGAACCACTAATTATACATTTTTATAAAGGCGGGTGGACAGTGGGGTGAAATTGATAGTTTTGGTATTCAAAGTTATATATTATTTAAATCATAAATTAGAAGTTTTTACTAAACTAATCCATAACAAGCAGTGCAACCAATAGAGTATTTTTGCGCTTAAATACACCTAATCAACAGACTTTCTTGTACAATTTTTTCTACTTTACAATACCAAGCTTAGTGCTAAACTCAAATATAAATAGAAGCGAACAGAATACGGCGAAGCATCTAAAGAATATGTGTGCTACACTATTGTGAGGTTTTCGCTTCTTTCATTGTGGGCGTCAGATTGAATTTCTTCTACAAATCTACGTGAAATGTGATCTGGAAGCGCTCCTCAGATAAATAGGTTTGCACATGTGTAAAATAAATATTGACATGAGTGGAGCTTTGTGCAGTCACTTCGTTAATAGAATCAGGAAGTAGTGGTTGTGTCGTAGCCGTTTAGTGTAATTGAATTGTGCTCATTACCTTCATGTGCTCGTTTCCGTGCGAGATAAGAATTGAAACAATTAAACTTGAGGATCGTGAATGCCTAAAACTACAATCATTTTTGCCAAATCTACACTTAGAATGTGTTCTTTTTTATTGTTAAATGAAACCTAATTTCTTTACATTCTAGAATGTGCATATTGTGTCTATGTATGCCTATTCTAAAATGTGTATGTGTGCACCTAGCTGCTGATGTAATTGACTAGACTTCGGGCAGTTAAATCTTGCCCATTTATGGTCCTGTTATGCTCAGGAATTTAAAATCCCTCCGGAATCTCTGATTATGTTTAAATTCTTCAGTGTGGTTAAAAAGTACAGCACATTGACAAAAAAACAGTATTTTTTATACATATAAAGATTAATATTCATATTTAATTGAATAGTTTAATTACTTCATGAATTCTACCATTATCTTTCCCTACAAAGGGACACTACGATCCGAAAATGTTAGCTGTGTGCGTTGGTGACAGTTATATATATGCAAAATTTTAATCGCAGTATTTATTACGAAAGTTTATAAAAAGACATAAAATGTGATCTTTATCAATTAACCTCCAAACTAAAAAAAAATTTTGGAAGAATGGTTACATCACAAAATATAAATATTTCAAAAATAACTGTTCAAATAAACACCCTGCGTCGATTCTGAAAGTCCTTCAAAGCGAAATTCCTCTGTAGCAATTTAAAGTTATCGCGAGTTCCTAGTCACTCGGAGGAACTTAGATCGATTCGTTTATCGATGGCTCACAAGCGATTACCCTTATATTGCTGTTTTATTAGCCCATCTTAGGTGATACGCTTCTATGCGTGTAAGTTTTGATAGACTGGTAGTAAGTTAAGGTAAGATTAAAGTTTGGAATTAGAATTTACATCGAAACCGATGAAAATATTACGTAGGTTTCTCGTAGCCTGTTTAGCTTTTATTTCTTAGGGTCTAATGTAGTACATGAAATAAAAAACTGAGTAACGATCCTCTGAGAATATAGTCTTTGGTACAATGAACGTAACATAATGCTAAATAGCTTATAAATGACATCTGGGGCGGTATACTCTATGCGTTTAGACGATTCTGCCATACATACTATAGAAATCAAATATAGCTCACTTAAGGTCCATAATATCTTATCTGTGGTGCTTTCTGGCTCTGCCTATTTTGACTTCATTTTGTCTCCCACTTTGTTAGTTAAAGTGGTCATTATTATATTTCCAACTCCTACAGTTTTTCTTCTGATTAACTACGTTGCGGGTTCCGAGACAGTTTAATTTATCCTGGCATTTCCTGAGTGTCGTAACTCTGTGTGTACGTGGGTCACTGCTGTTGATCCTGGTGTACAGGTGTTACAGTGGAGGTGTGTGCGAATTTAGTTCCATAACGGTTCTTCAACAGTAGAAATGCATGATTAACAAAGCGGCGCAAGTAGTTAATTCTATCTGATGTTATATCATAGGATGTGTATTCATTGATTAATGATCGTGTTTTCCAAATGTAAAACTTTCAGGCACAGAAAAGTCCAGAGTGTTCCTCTTCCAGCATTAATTGTTTCAGCATCTATGATTTTAGGATTTTAGCTATACCACTAAGAGTATCAATAGATTAACTTGGTACTCAATGTAAAACAAAACGTTTTATAATTTTATTCTTCATTCTGTACATAGAGTGAATTCGTTTTAAGTGAAAAATAGTACAGAATTTTATCAACAATTTGTTTAAAAACGTATTATTTCTTTCTAACACTAGAAACCACTGTCCAAGTAGTTTAATATAATCTGTGGCTGAATTTTTAATATACCAAAACTAAATATAAACAAAATATGGAATGACACACAACTGAAGTTAAATTTCTCGTGTAATTTCACATTATTTCAGGTGTTGACCGGAACAAACGGTGATCTGAATAAAAGGGGTGCTCATGTCCGCAGGGTAATTGTCACTGGAGGTTGGGCTGGTAGGGTTTTAAGCACAAGAATATAACATTGTATTTACATGTAATACTTTTAAACGAGCAGTCCTTGTATATGTATAATATGAATATCGGAAACGGCTCCAACGATTTTCGTGAAACTTCATTCGGGATGCATCAATCATCTATATTTTGATAATAAAAGATACACACGGAAACCTTTGTTTCCCTATTAAAACACCCAGAATTTAATGAAAATTTTTGCATTTTCACAGTTTCTTCGTTTGGAATTTGACTAACGTGTTACTATAAACTGACACCTGTTAGGACAAACTGAAACCTTAACATCACGGTTACTTTTCGGTTAAAAAGCCAATGGACGAATTCTACCAACTTTTACCATAGATTTATTACATTAATTATGAGATATTTCTATAGCTATGAGCATGTAACTGTTGTGTTGATAACTAGTCTCAGTCCAACTTCATTATACCAATTTTCTTTTTGGCTACTATGGAGGAACGGGTGTCATATCCCTCCAACAAAAAGGGAAGATCCTCTGATCAAGCGAGGTGATCATGCCTGGCGGGCCACTGCCTAACGGTGATGTTGGGAAGTTGTATATATGTTAAACGGTGCGAGAACTTCTACAGCGCGATTCAGGACTGGTAGTTTCTTCGTTTCCTTCGTTACTTCATAGTTCGACGTATGTTTGGTAGATGGCGCTGTAGTGTGTTTTTCTTGTTCCGCTGTATGTGGAAGTCGCCACACTACTGTAAATATTTAGATATCAATCACATTGGTTAAGTACACTACCAAACTGTTGCCAGAACTCTTGCAATCTCTCAGGCATCACAACACCTCATTTCAAATTCAAATCAATTCAGTTGAATTCGTTGCACATCCCTACGCCGGAACGTCAAACATAAACAGTTACGGCGCGCTGTCCGGTCCGGTCTATTATACGGTGTTTATTGCCTTTGACGATGTTTTTTGAAAGGTAAAAACAATATTGGACCATTGTCAAGTTCTTTAAACATTAAGAGAGCATTCAAATGTAAGTGTTGTTTTCAATTACTGCTATACATTGGGTGTTATGTTTATATCATGTTAAGTAGTAAAATAATCGTACTGAACTTTAGCGGGCCATTTTAGTAACACTTACCGACGAATAGCAAAAAATCTAAAAGTTTTTTTTTACTGCCTGGAAAGATGAACAATTATAGATCAACACGGTGTGTTCGGAGAGAAAGGAATAAAATGCGAGATGATATAAACTGTCTTCTATAGTGTTAATGCTTAGGAGCAACCCAAGGATCTAAGTGCATTGGAGTGTGGGGTCAAGTTCTCAAGTACATACTCATAGCTGCTGAATATTTCTATATTATTGTTATCTCTTCTCATTAAAATATACATTATAGCAACAAACAGATTCACTTCTCTAGAAACATAAAAATTGATACAAGATAGGGTTTAATACAATGTTTCTGTATCTCCTTTTTCCATCTAACTTTGATAGCATCACTTCCAAATGCGTGAATTCTTTAAGGAATTATACTACATTTACAAGATAGATTATTTTGTATTCAGTGGGATAGCCACGCTTCTGCTCAATTGGGCCGGCTCGACCGGAGTTAAACCACTGCCTCACAGAAAACCGATGTGAAACAACAACTGTGCCTTATTTCAGAGTGAGAATACCGGAGGCCCATACCCCCCTCCCACCATCTCCCTCTCCTCCCCAAAGGCTAGCAACGCACTTGTGACGCCTCTGGTGTTGCTTCTATGGGCGGCGGTAATCGCTTACCATCACGCGATACATCTGATCGTTTGCCCTCTATTCCATGAAGAAACAAAAGTACGTACAATTTTTTTTATATTATATAAAAACCGATAACCGTTGGGGTAAAAGAGTTCTTGAGTGGAGACCGCGTCTCGGCAAACGTAGTGTAGGACGTCCACAAGCCAGGTGGAGCGATGATTTGCGCAGGACGGCTGGCAGGAGCTGGATGCGAGAAGCCATAGATCGAAACTAAGTGGCGTGAAATTGGAGAGGCCTATGTCCAGCAATGGACTTTGATAGGCTGATGATGAGATATATAT